>JBDJHY010161628.1:0-12588 GCA_039654485.1 Withania somnifera | reverse complement strand
AGAGAGTGGGAGTTGCACTAATATAGTAAGTCTTATGTTTGTTGGTCATTTTCAGCTAACACACAAAAAACCCCAAACCCTTCTAATTAAAATGGCTCAACGATAGTGGTGAGATGAAAGTCTTAAAGAAAACACACCTCGAGTTTAGCAATAGGCAAGTACCAGGATGAACTTGTGTTTGATGTAGTACCCTTGTTAGCTTGTCACTTTTTGCTTGGGAGACCTTGGCAATTTGACCAAGATGTGATTCACCAAGGGAGTACTAATAGTTACTCCTACACCTTTGTGAGGAAGAAATATGTACTTGCTTTTCTAACTCCCTATCAGGTAAGTGATGATTACTGATTAATGAATGAATTAAAGAGGAGGACCAAGGTACTAAAGGAGGGTGAAGGGTGTGGAGAGTGTTAGAAATCAATTGTAGCTGAAATACCAAGGTATATATGTTAGCTAAACCTAATAAATGCTTAAAAGGGTTAATGAGGGTCACGACTTAGTATGCCTTGTCAACACTAGTTTATTGCTAACTACTAACCAAGATACTAGAACTTTTCATAGTATCCTATCTTCTATTTTGTAGGAATATGCTATTTTATAACCTAAAAAGATGTCGAGTGTGTTTCCTCCTTTAAGGGGGATTGATCAAAAAATAGACTTTTTTTTGGGATCTCAAATCTCGAAAAGAAAAGATTATCAGAGCAACCCAACTAAAACTAAAGAACTCCAAAACAAGTGGAGGAATAGTTAAACAAACGATTGATCAAAGAAAGCCTTTGTCTTTGTGCTATTCCTGTCATTATTGTTCCTAAGAAGGATGGAAGTTAAAGAATGTGTATGGACTACAAGCAGTCAATCAAATCAGTATCAAATACCGACATCCCATACCCCGTTGGGATGACACATTAGATGAACTTTAGGGATTAATTATCTTCTCAAAAATTAATCTTCGAAGTGCATACCACCAGATTCTCATGAGGCCCGGAGATGAGTGAAAGACAGTGTTTAGAATGAAGTTTGGGTTATATAAATGGATGGTTTTCCTTTCATCCTAACCAGTGCATCGAGTACCTTTATGATACTCATGAACCATATTTCGAAGCCACTAATAAATAATTGTGTCATAATTTATTTTTAGGACATACTTGTCTATAGACGATCACTGGAGTAATATGTGCAACATCTGAGATTGGTATTTGAGCTATTATTGAGGAAGAAACTTTTTGTGAATCTCAAGAAATGTTCTTTTGGTGTGAACAAAGTTGTGTTCCTCAGTTTTGTTCTGAGTACTACTGGAGTGAATATTGATGAAGAGAAGATTGAGGCCATTAAATCTTGGCCAACCCCCATCAATGCTATTGAAATTTGTAGCTTTCATGGGTTGGACAGTTTCTACATGTGATTTGTTAAAACTTTAGGACATTAGAAGCTACATTGAATGGGTTACTTAAGAAGGGAACAAGTTAAGGTTTTTCAGGCCTTGAAGTCTAACTTATGCTCATCACCATTGAGTCAACTCTACAACTTTGAAAAGGTATTTGAAATCGAATATGATGCTTCGGTGGTTGGTATTCGTAGTGTCCTGATGCAATAAGGCAAGCCCTTGTGCTATTTAGTGAGAAAGTGAAGGGGGATACCTTGAACTACTCTATCTATAACAAAGAACTCTATGGTTTGGGGCGGGTATAGATCGACTGGCAACACTATTTATGGTATAAGGATTTTATGATAAGGATTGATCATGAGTCTTTAAAGCATCTCAAGAGTCATTTAAAGTTGAATAAGATACATGCAAAATGGGTAGAGTTTATTGAGACATTTCCTTAAATGATCCAATACAAGAATGGTAAGGATCCTATCACGAAGGTTCGTATTAGTAAACACTCTTGTGTCCAAAATGATTGGGATTGAAAGTTTAAAGGGATTTTATCCTACAAATTTCAACTTTGGGGAAAGTTATCGAGAACTTAGTCAAGGAAGTCGGGTTGACAGGTATCGGCTACTTTATGGGTTTTTGTTTAAGGATGGATGAATTTGTATGCCCAAGAGCTCCGGGAGGGAGTTATTTGTGAAAGAAGATCACAGTAGAGGTATGATGGAACATTTTAGAGGTGCCAAGACTCTTGATATACTGATAAAATAGTTCTATTGGCCTAAGATGAGAAGAGATATGGAGCACATATGCGAACAGTGTCTACATTACAAACAGGCTAGGTCAACAATCTATGCTCCAGGTATGTACATTTCCCTTAACACTCCTAAAAGGCATTGGTTTGATATTGCCATGGATTTCTTGTTGAGACTTCCTAGGACTAAAGGGGGTCATGATGGAATTTTTGTAGTTGTGTACATGTTTTCAAAGATATCTCATTTCATCCCTTGTCATAAGATCGATGATGCTCCTTATGTGGCGTCTTTGTTTTTTACTAATGTTATTAGGCTTCATGGGATACCAAAGACTATTGTTAGTAATAGGATTCTAAATTACTTAGCTATTTTCTGGAAGAGTATGTGGGGTGCACTTGGCACCAAGCTTTTGTTTTCAAGTTCTTGTCACACTCAAACTAATGGTGCAGTGTGTTATTAGAGGTAAAATTACTTTTTTGGAAGAGCAACTACCCTTAGTTGAATTTGCATATAGTAGCTGTTTCATTCTTCTATTAATATGACTCCATTTGAAGCTTGCTATGGTTTTAAACCTTTACTGCCTCTTACACTAACCCCTTCATCTAGTAATTTTGTGATAAGTCTAGATGTAGAGAAATGGGAAACAGAGATGTTGAAGATGGATCAAGTGAAGGAGGATCTTGAATGAACCAACACAAAAAAAAAACCCAAAAGAAAAACCAGGGTAAGAGTAAGGTGAGTTTCTAGCCAATTGATTGGGTGTGGGTACATTTTCGAAAGGAGAGGTTCCCCCACAAATGCAAGGGGAAGCTAATCCCCAGGGGTGATGGTAAATTTCAAGTACTCTGCCGCATCAATGAAAATGCATACAAACTTGATCTGCAAGGGGAGTATAATGTACATGATGTGTTTAATATTCCCCATTTGTCTCCTTGTGGTGTAGGTGAAGGCATAGATTCGAGGATAACATCAATGAAAGCATCCAGGAATGATCTCTGCAATACTAATAACCACTCAACCTAACTTTGCAGGTCAAATATAAGTCTATATGTGAAGCGAAGAATCCGCTCTTCCTTAGTAGGTTGTAAATCACTGGCATGCCCAGAAAAATCAATAAAGTAGTCCTTGTACTCAAAAATGGTCATGGACCCCAAGTGCAATCCTATAAATTGAGCTCGCAATGCCTTATGTGCTCTTCTAGTAATATACTGGGCCATGAAAGCCTCTCAAGACTATCCCCAAATTCAATAAGTCTAACCCTGGTAGCTTACGATCCCTAAGCACTAGACACCACTGACTAGCAACACCCTCTAATAAATAGGAAATAAAATCAACACCATGCGTCTTTAGTAACTCCAAGGTCCTCAGATTCTCCTCACATAAAATGATAAAATCATGGGGGTCCTACCCCTGTACTTTTGTAAACCTAGTGTGGGCAATCTATAAAAAGTGTCGTACTATCTTCCAACACTTTAAATGCAGGTACAACGAGAGATGGTGTTGGCGTAGGTGTTGTAGCAATGGTAATAGTAGTTCACAATGGAATGATCAGTGGAACTAGCATGCTTCTGGAGCTGAAGGTACTGAGGGAGATGATGCACCCTATACCAGTCCCTGAGTAGATGACTTGGGACTATCTGCCGACTTCTCATCAAGCATCTATAATAGCTTCCATAATAGATCTCTGAAATTGACAGGTGGTGGTTGTGCAAACTATGGTGGTGGCACAGGAGAAACCTATGATGCGTAGCAGTTGGGGTGATAGAGATCAGATGAGCATAATCCGCTACAACCTTCTAGCCTACTAGAGGAGGGTATTGATTTACGAAAGAACCTCTAGTACACACCATCTTTAAATAGCAATGCACATTAGAGTTCTAGATATGAAATATTTCCTAAGGCAACCCATAGCCTCCTTAAGATTTTATACGAACGTCTACGCATCGCTCTACAGGACTCTATGGGGTACTTGATCCAATGCTAAAGAAATTAGAAAACCTAGGCTCTGATACTGTCATGACCCAAAATTCGGGTTGTGATGGCATATAATACCCTCCTGTCGACAAGCCTAACCCTACATTCTAAAGCTACTCATAATGGGCCGTAGACACTCATAATCAGCAAAACCAGCAACTACATAATCAAATATATGCAATAGCGGAAGAATAAGGATATAAATACAACTTGAATCCAAAAACATGGTGTCAATGGAACAAGCTACAAAATAGAGTATCCAAAATAAGAATATATACAAATATAACTCCTACAAAATATGTAATGACCCTCACGATCATTCTAGAGCTTTCCAGTAGCTTACCCAAGTCATTTATGACTTACTGGGAAGTCCGGTTCCCTAGCTGATCAGTTGATATTTATCTGAAATTGTCCATTTTAGAGCCTTAAACTAAGTACTCACTTATTAAAGTCAACTTCTTTCAAGACGAGCTCAGAATCAAATTTTGACAGTTCCATTACCTCTGGAATGCTGAATAAAGTCTAGATAGACCTTAGGTTCATGTTTCAGAGTCCTATTTCTTATTTAGTGCAATTTTTTTTCCCATTTCACTTAAGGCTAAAATTAGATCTTGGGTGGTATTTAGAGTTTCGAAGAGTCGGAATGAAATTCTAACACTTTTATAATCTTTAGAATGGTGATTTTAGACTAGTTAGGATTTTTGTTAGTTAACTGGAGTTGTCATGGTGTTTTTGAGGTGTTGGATAGAGTTTTAAGTTTTTTAGGCCTAAGGGTTGATGTGGTCAATATTTTTTTGAAACAATCTCGTATCCTAATTTTGACTGCATCTTCTAGTCCAAAATGTTGTTTTGGGTGTGCTTGCATAGTTCTTTTGCATAAATTAGACCCCGAACACATTTTAAGTGGTGTTTGGAGTCTTTTCCCCTTAATAGTTTTTGTTATCAAAAACCTATATCTAGTGTAGGTGAGGTTTTATTCATTTTCACAAAACATTCCTACACGATCATGATGCTTCCAAATTTTTCTTCAACGCGATCATGAACCTCACCCACGAGATTGCGATGTGCAGTTCCAATTATTCATCGCGATCATGATGCCTTATTGCGGGATCGTGATGTACTCCTATTGTCTCTTTCAACGCAATCCATGCAATCACCAACACAATCGCGAATCATTATTTTTTCTTATTCATCACAATTGTGATGGTCAAAATCATTACCCTTACATGATCGCAACATAAATTCACGTGATCACAAAGTGCAAGTACTTGGAAATACAAATATTTCTTGCACGATTTTCTGTTTATTCCACAGCAAAACTTTTCACTTTTTCTCTATTTTTTTTGGCAAAAATCATCCAAAAAGTTCATCAAACATTGAGGAAAGTTTCCCCTTCAATTTCCCATTATTGGTAAGTATCTTCCCCTTTTTATTTCTTGGAAGATAAAGATTTTCCTTCATTGATTCCCCATTTATGAATTCTTAATTTCATCAATTGTATTCAAATTGATTGAGTAAATTCTTATTCATTAGGTCTATTTTACTTTGTAGTAATCTTTTCCTTTCAAATTCCATTGAATAAATCCATGAAAGATCAAATATTTAACCCCAATTATGCTCAATTTTCCCCGGGTTGTTCAAGGTTCTTCCCTTTTCCAAATTGTGCTCAATTGTGTAGCACGGGTTCCTGGTAACATTAGGAACCCATGTCAAAGCTTATTTTTAATTCGGAAAAGCGGGCCCAGTAGGCCCATTTTAGGCCCATTGTAGACCCGATTTGGAACTTAGTGTAGTTTAAATCGTTAGACTTGTATTGATCCCAATGCTGTTATTTTCTAAGTTTCAGAGCTATTGGAGAGCTTTTGATATCAGTCGGGTAGCATTTGGAATTGTAGAGTATTATTCGTAGGATAATAGGTAGGCTTCATGGGGCTATCTATGGGTATATAACTTTGATAATTCTACTAAATAGCATTCATGTCTTGGTTTTGTAGGCTTTTACTGTGAAATTGAACCGATCTTTCATTTCTTCCCCAATTTGTTACCTATTTTTGTGTTGGAGTTAATCTGATCCCTATGACTTAGAAATTAGCCTAGTTGTGCCTGTGCAAGGCCTAGGTGGTTTTACATTATATATTTACATTATTGATGTGATGTGCATTCATTCTACAAGAGGTTTGGCCACAAGCTTCGTTTAAGAGTGCATTGGGGATGGTCCAGTATGTGATGTGCATTAATTCTACTTGATTAATAAGTCTTGAATGCTAGACATTGATAATGCTGAGGATGATGGACAATAACATAAACTGATAACATGGAATATTTTGATAATAATATAAGTTAAATAACCTTTTAACTATCTTAGACTTAGAAGTGTACCCAGCACTCGGTATTACTATTTCTACTAGTTTTTGTCTAGGCTTTACACCCTGGCACCGAGAAATATCACCATAACTAATAAAAGGCTGGCACTTGAGTCTGAATTCATTCGGCAGTGAGTAAAGTTGTTGGAACTTGAGACCATTGTCGTACGATAGTTAGTACAACTTTTTGATAGTCATCACAAATACTGGGTTGCAGACTTTTTATATAGTTAATATGAGGATATTGGTGATAACATGATATTGAGGCATTGAACACCATGATTTGTCGAGATTACAACTGACTAAGACTATTCATATGAGGCATTGTTTCCAGATTTTAGTCCCGTTGAGGCTCTATGGTTTAGGATGTGAGTTTATGATGATGTTAGATATTGTATGTGGTGGGCGTACCTCTATGGACCTTACCTCTAGGTTGCGAAAACACCCAGGAAAGGTATAGGATAGATCAGGGATATACAAGAACTAAGATTAACCTTCCATGGATTTTTCATACCCGGCTAGGAATACTGGAGGAGAAACATACATAAGACTGGTTACTTCATGTAAGTGGATTTACATTTCTACACTTGTCTTCCTTAGTGTACCCCTAGCTGAGATGTAAGTCCTATGGGTAAGTGTGGTTTTTGTGTTTAATTTACTTTTTATATTGTTGATTTACTATTTAGTTATTATGGTGTTACTTTTTAGATTTTCTGGTATGTGGGATACTTATGCTAGTTACCTTTTGATTATACGTCCTCCCCTTACTTGAGGTTACTGGTATACCGTCCATGTTCTCTTCTTATCTTCTAGTTGACTCTTGATTATTATTGTTATTATTCACATATATTGCTACAAGAATTCTTGGTACGTTCTTCCTTCTTTCCTATGATCCTATTATGTGATTTATTAAGTAATGACCTATTCTACTTGTTCTTGAATCTTATCTAGGTAGCTAGATTTAATGATAAACTATTTTTGTCTGTGACCCTAGGTTTTTGTATTGTGTTTACTACTTTTACTATTTTTATGTGCCTAGTGGTACCTCAAAGACTATTGGGTACAAGTTTCTTCACGACTTGTACTCATACTACACTTTCTCCCTTTGTGTAGATCCGAGTACTAGGGGCCGATGTTGATTACGATTTGCCGTTCATGCTTGTTGTTTCTTATTTCAAAGATTCAGCGTGATCTTGGCATCCATCTATTCTTGTTACTCTTCAAATTTGGATTGATCTCCTTGTACTTTTGTAGATACATTTATATTAGACTTTTGGCTTAATTTTCTATTATTATAGGTTCTTTTTTATATACACTAATATCGCGTTTTAGGAGTTGTTGATTCTTTCATTATATTCTACTATTTTTTCATATTCCCTTTCCTTTATACCTTATTATTACACTTTTACTTTTTACTATTGTTGACAGTAGCCCTCCGTTTCGGCTTCGGGATACAGAGTTGGTTCTCCTACTGCTGTGATAGTTGGTTCCATCATGATCTGAGAAATCAAGTCATGAAAAAATAACGTAGACTAAAATAGTAAGGAAACCACGATCAGCTCAAATGACATAGTTCATCGTGGTCTCCATAGATCAACAATATCTACCGCCTTTGATAAACCCTACCGGTATTTGCACCATGATAATGGAATAGAAATGCAGCATGAGTACCAACATAGGTACTCAGTAGGCATCATAGGCCGACCGAAATAAATAAAATATAAGTAAGAAATGGAGAGGAAAGTAAAGTAGGTTTGTAATAGTAAGAAAGTAGTAGTAAACTAGCTAAAGATACAGGAAAGGTAGTGAGAGCCAAAACATATCCACTACTAATAGAGAACAGGTACAAGAGTTACGCAGACAATAGAAGAACATCCTTCGTATAGTGATAATGGCCAACCACTTCGCAGAACCCATAAATAAGAATGCGTACCTGAACTCCATCTAAGTTCCAAAACTAATCTGACCGCGAATGTACCCGAAGTAATAAAGAATAAATATAAATACAACTAACTACAGAATAGGAAATAAACACGCAAAAACCTACCTGATGCCCCATCCCGTCGATAGGCACAAACATCACAACAAAATACATCGTGACCCCCTTTAGCTCGATAAGAACAAAAAACACAAGAATGAATGCATGGGGTGCTAAATAAAATAAATCTGATTGGTTCCATATCATACCATGGGTCTCTTCCCTAATATTGCAAACCCTGGGGGTTTACGCCTCATTGGTGCCAATCTCATGGTTTATACCCCGTAGGCCCCTAAATCAAATACAGGGTATGTACCCCATCAGTGCCAATCTTAGGGTCTATGCCCCAAAGGACTGTGCCTCTAACTCGAATGTAGGGTCTATACCCTATCAGTGCCAATCTCAGGGTCTAGGTCCCAGAGGACCACACCTTTAAATCAAATATGGGTTCTATGCCAAAATAGTGCCAATCTAAGGGTCTATGCCCTGGAGGACTTTGCCTCTAAATCTAATACAAGGTCTATGCCCCAGTGCCAATCTCAGGGTCTATTCTCCATAGGACCACACCTCTAAATCAAATGCAGGGTCTATGCCCCAATAGTGCCAATCTCAAGGTATATGCCCTGGAGGATCGCACCTCTAAATCCAACCCAGCTTCTATTCACAATAGTTCCAAATAGAACCACGTAGTACTGATTGTGTCCCAAGTAACTTTCTCACATTATTAAAACCGTATTCCATTATATACAGAAAATATAGCCATAGCATTAAGTGGTCATGGAATAAGTATATGTATAAGCAGTAAACCCTAATTTTAATCAATTATTAGGCTAGGAAAACTTCCAGTTCTAATTATCTCAAAATATACCTGTACCTTAGTATCGGGCAATGCCTATTCTCAATCTACCAGAAATAAGAACAGAAGATGCATGATCAAAGTACAATAATAATAACAATAACAATAAGAAGTGATATGAGCACGGATAGCACCTACCCGTCCAGGCCATTCACAAGGAGCAAGGCTAAGGAGTTACAGGCACTACAATTTACCATGTGAAAGAGTGATGCGTGGGAAGCCATTTTCAAGCCACATCAAAGGGTATTCAACCTATGGGAATCTTGTAAGTTGCAAGATGAGTACATTCCATAACTTAAGGGACCCATCTGAAGATTCAAGAACTTCAGGGGCTACTTTAACAGCTTATGTTACTTGTGGGCCAAAGTGGCATTGTTGTAAACTTTTAATAAGTATAAATATTAAAGTTTTTAGTAACTTTTAATAGACTTTGATGAAAAACGTTTGAACTCCTTTGTGAGATTAGTTAATCTTCTAACGTAGCTTTAGATATACTTTAGCGTAATCGAAATGAGTAATTGAGGGTCTATTCCCTTAGTTTCTAGTTATAACATCTTATTATATTCAATCGAAGATTTTACTTTTATGGATTCAATTTGATTTTCGAAGATTGTTTGTTGGAATTTAAGGTTGATTCATAGGTTCAATTGAAATGGTAAGGGTAACCAGTCCCTTGTTGTTCCTAAACTGGAAAGTTTCTTGTAAGTTTCCAAAAATATTTCCTCTTTATTTCTTTCTCCACTATTTGTTGTGTGCCTCATATATAGATCCTCATTATTTGGTATTAGAGTTTAGGATAGTAATTCGTTTAGTCGAATTACAATCCTCAGTTCATAAAAAATTAAAGAATTTTTTTTTAAATTTCCAAAACTTTTGAGTTACTATTTGATTTTTGGTATTTTTGAGTGTTATAATCTTGTTCCCTAGTGTTTGTGGTTGCATATCTTCACTCTCGAGCCAATCCGGGTTGTTTTGAGCCATTCACCATTGTTGACCTTTAAGGTGTAGAACTAGGGTTTATCGAGTTACAATTTGAGGAATGTTTTAGGCGTAAAAAGTAGTGGGGTTTTTAACCATAGAGAAGGGATAACGTGGTTGAAATTTGGTACAAAACGTTCATTTGAGGGAGGTTGTGTTTTGAAAAGTTGAAAGTGTTCTTTAGTGTTTTGTCATATTTTCATGTGAAGAAGATGAAGAATTAGTACATTTGATCCGTCATCCTCAAATAAAAGTGTTATTTTGGTGTTGTTTATATAGATAACATCAAAAGAGTGCTTACATCACTGCTTACATACTTATTTCAGAAGTAGTACAACAATTGCTTACATACATAGAAGTAGTACAAAAGATAACAGTATCTTGTCTAAAACTTTTCTTTTCTTCTATAGTTCTTTCCACTAACGTCTTTTCTTGCTGATATTTGTATCATATTTTGTCATTTTCTTCTTGCTGATATTATTCTTACCAAATTACAAGAAAATACGCAGTTTCTTAAACAACTTATTGAGGCTATTAAAGATAAAGAAAGACTGAAAAATTTACAAAATCCTATTATAAACCCCTCAACTATAATTCCTACAAAATTTAAATTCAAACTTGCAATATCACCCACAACCACATCTTCTTCAATCTCTTAAATAACAACACCTGACAAGTTGAAATACAACAAGAATTTATTACTTCATATGAACAACTAAGCAAATTTTATGATTATAAATCTAACCCACACATTCCGAGGAGCTCTAAAATGAGCAAATATCCCAAATACTTGTGTGGTGAAAATGCTAATCCTAGTATAAAAATAAGGCAATTTTTATATTGGTAAAGGAAATAATTTATATATATTCATTCAACTTGTTAATATTACTTTAATTATAACTTTATCTAACAAAAATAGAATTTTCAAATAGTAAATAAATATACCAATTTTATGAATCATTAGATATTCTTGAATAAAATATTGCTAGGCGTGACTACCAAATCAAAGTATAAAAATTGTATGCCATCAATATTTTACTATGAAGTAATATGATTCTACAAGAGAATAATTTCCTTTTTATTAATTTATTAGAAAGGAAAATATGAAATGTGAAAGTAACTAATTATACTCCATGTGATTTCAAATTCCTAAGCTAAGAAATATTTAAGAATCTAAGTTTTAATTTTAGTTAATTTCAAAATCCTATATATTAGAAAAATAATTAAATAATAATTATTTAAAAAAATAGTAAAATGACAATTTTATTTATTGGGGATTGTTTTAATGATGGATTGTGCGTTAAATCCATTTAAGAAAAACATAGAAACATGTAATGTATAGTGGACTAAATTTTGTAATGTAACATTGTTGGATGACTTTTTTTTTTATAATTTTTCCTAACTTCTATGGTAAGAAACATTAGGAGAATTAATAAAAAGGAACATTAAAAAATATAGTAAAAGAAAAATTTCATTAAAACTTTATCTTATAAAAATATCTCTAGAATTATCGTATATATTTATTATTTCAAAGTCCTAAAGATTTTATTTTAAGATCTTAGCAAATTAAGACATGTTGTTGTTGTTGCATGTTGTTGTTGTTGTTGTTGTTGAAAGCCAACAAGGGAACAATAGCAACATCCAAAAGTAAAAAAAAAAATAGGGAGCATCAGACTAGCAAACCAAGAGCCGACTGAATAACTGCTGGCTCGAAGAGTGAGCATCATCCTCATCATCATCATTATCATCGTCTCTCTAATCGTCGGAAAAGAATAAGTACTCCTCGCTATCATCTGCATTCATTACCAGCATCTTCTTACGCAGTAGACCACACTTGAATATTGATTTTATTCCTCGTCACATTTTCACCATAAACTTGCGAGTCTTCTTTACCGCTTTGCTTGGAAGTCTGACTGAAGTGAGCCATGAGCTTTGGCAACATCTGTGTAGGCCTTCTAAAGTTTCGTCACTAAAGTGGCGAGCTTAGAAATAGTTTTGGCCTGTTTCTTCTGAGTCTCTATGTATTCTTGCATCTCCTCTCCCAAGATGTGATCCTGTGAAGATCCAAGGAGCTACGATACCAGATCATACATAGTCTGAAGCTGCTGTGCCATGTCACCGAATGGTCCCTCATAAGTGTTAGAGCACGCAACCACACAAGAAGAAGGGGGCTTGAATATTGTGTTGGTATTTCAAAACTTTTTTTTTTTGCGAAATTTATGAAGGTATGAAGAAAGATGAAAATAAATAGACACAAGGATTTATAGTGGTTCGGCCTTGCCTACCTCCACTACCTAAGTTCAACAACTTAGGCT
>JBDJHY010161627.1:9937-22316 GCA_039654485.1 Withania somnifera | reverse complement strand
TTCTTCTTATTGGTAAGTCTTATTTCTTTGTTTTCCCCATGGAAGTGTAGGTTGGTTTCCCTTTAATGGCTAAAATCATTGTTTCCCCACTTTCCTATAATTTTTAGTTAATTGTAATTGATTTCTGGTGCTCGAATTTGAATTATACCTACTGATTAAGTTGTATCATAATTTCAGTGCGTAGTCTGTCCTTTTTAGCTATAATTGCATGTGCAACTTTTTGCACTTTTGTTCACACTACTTCCGGGCTATTTAGAGGACCTTCGGGCGATCTATTTAGGCTAAAAATTTAACCACATGTTCCTTATATAAGGTCTTCGTGCTGGAATTTTTTAGCTTAATTTTTTAGGCTACGAGACCCGCGTGCCCATTTTTTGACCTAGTTCTCTAATTGCATTACAGGTCTTATTCTTTATGTTTTAATCCCTAAAATCATAATTTATAGTTTATGGTAACTCAAGTTTTATTCTGAGCTTCAGTCTTACAATGCAAGTATTTTGAGGACTTTCATTAGTGCCCAAGTAGGCTAGGTTTACTTATGTTTATTATAGATTGCACTATTATTTTGATCTTGTGATGTGGCCAATAGTGTGGGTTGGGTTTTAGGTTGATTGCTGTATTTTAGTCGACTTATGATTATTTAACAATTTCTGAGGTCTCGTACAATGGCGTCAAGGGTGAAGGGTTATTTGTCCAGGTCCTTGCCTCACCATGTGGGCTCCACAAATCTTGGGGACTATTCGAAGTATTGTGTGATGAATGTTGTGAGATGATCTCTTAGTTGGTGTCTTTTGGCCGATCTTAGACTCCGGTTGTTTCGGTTTCTCTTATTATTAGCATTTTTTTTGCTATGGCGTGAGAGGGCATTTGTGTATAATTGGTTTTCACTAATGTGACTAGTGTTTTTAGGGAATAGAACTTGTATTCAATTTAGAGGTGTGGTCCTCCGAGGGAATAGACCCTGAGTATAGCCAAGATGAGGCACAAACCTGTGAGATGGGTATTGATGGGGTAGTTATCCTGCTCTTGAGTTTCAGGCAAGGTCCTTTGAGGCACAGACCCCGAGTATGGCATATGTGTAGCATATACCTCGGAGCTTGGCACTAATAGATTAATAGGGTTTTGAGGCCCAGTTCTCTCAGGTAAAGATCTTGATATTGATATAGGTAGAGGCATAAGTCTCTGAGATTTTGCACTATTTTCATATTTCTTGTGCTCACCAGGCTCAAGAGGTAGTCAAAGTGGATTTTGTTGTGCTATTTGTATTTACTGGTGGGATGGGGTGCAAGGTAGGTTTAATTTTTTACTTTCTGTCCTTTACTTAGCAGTAATTTACCATTCGACCCCTTATAGTGGTGTATATATATAAATATTCGGTTAGTTGTGTCTTCGCTTAGCTGGAGCATAGGTACGTTCCTTTACTTCAATTTTGGGTGTTTGGATAATGGTTATCGTATGTGTATACAATGTTTTAGTTCCCTATAGACCTGTACTTACACTTTATTTATGGTATTGTACTTCCTTATCTTTATCTTTCTACATATATGTTAGTTTTATAAATTTTACACTAACATTGACCTTTTTTACTTCCTCACCTTTACACTTGTACTTTATTTTAGCCCGGTCGGCCTATGATGCCTACTGGGTACCTTTTTGGTACTCATGATGCACTTTTATAGCATTTTCTTGGTGCAGATACCGGTTGGGTTTATCAAAGACACCGAGATTGTGCATAGTATATACAGATGGTTGCGGAGACTATGGTAAGCATTGTCATTAAAGACGATCGTGGTTTTCTTGATTTCCAGCCTACTTTATATTTTCTATATCAGGTCTTGTATAGTATTACTTTTGTAGAAGATGCCATGCATAAATATATTTTGGATTCTCTGTATAGTAGCTGAATGTTCCATTGACACCACGTCTTTCAACATTTCTTCTGCTACTACTTTTACATATATCTGCTTATGTTTTTCTTCTATGCAAGATTATTTTAGATTACATAGCCCATTGTGCATAGCAACGGGATGTTGGGTTAGGCTTCTCTACTAGAGGGTTGTAGACGTCATCATGCCCTAAACTTTGGGATGTGATAGAGTGGTATAAGAGCCTAGGTTCCCAACCTCTTTAGCAGTGGATCAAGTACCTAGTAGAGACCTACGGATCGGTGCGTAAACGTTTGCATATGATCTTTAGGAGGCTATGGGGTGCCTTAGGAAACACTCTCCTCTCTTAAATTTTATTGTGTGTTTATATTCGTACCGATTCTCGAAACTTACTTTGGATTTACTCTTTCATTGATGGTCTATACCATAGGATACTTCGTGGATCGAGACACTCCCCCTTCCATCCAGGTGGGGGTAGGGGAGGACTCTCCGCCAGTCCTTATTACCTAAACTATTTCATAGTAGTAGGCACCTCCTGCACCACCACCACAACTTGTTCAGCCTCCACCTGCCATGTTTAGAGACCTATTGTTGCATATGCTTCTGATGGTAGATAGTATAATGGTAGACATGCCATAATTATCTTCTTAGGGAAAGGCGCAGGGGTCACCATCTTCCCTAGTGTTTGTAGCACCAATAGAACCACTACCAGAACTATTGATTGTATCATTTCAGGCTACTACCATTACTCCTGCACCAACACATTCTCCTGTTTTACCTGCTTTTGCGGTGCGAAAGATATTGGACCATTTTTTATGGATCGCCCCCTCTAGGTTCTTTGGAGCATAGGGGCAGGACCCCCATGAGTTTACTATGGTATGTGAGGATCCCCTATACATTGGAGCTATTGGACTCACATGGGGTAGATTTTACCTTCTATCTACTTGAGGGTACCACTAATCCATTGTGGCGGGCATTTTGAGATCATAAGCCACCAGGGTAATTCACTGACTTAGGGGTAGTTCAAGGAGGGTTTGATAGCACAACATGTGTCCAGGAGATTCTATGAGGCATTGTGGGCTTAGTTTGGGGGTTTGCGTTAGGACTCCATAAAAATTTCAAAGTATGAGGCCTGTTCTATTGACCTGTCTAGATATACTGGTGGCTTGTTATTTTTAGAGGAGGAGCGAATTCACCACTTTCCTTGTGGGCTAAGGTTGGATTTGTGGTATGTTGAGTTGCAACTAGTTTTGCAGACGTCATTTCGGGATTTTTTAGACCATCCCTAAGAATGGATACTTTGGCTTACCATGACTAAGGGGGCAGCAAAAAGAGCCCTGCCATTAGGCCAGATTTTCAAGGCCCAGATCATGGGGTATGATTTTTTCAAAGGGACCAGTCTAGAAGACTGTATCAGGCCTTGCTTCAGACCTCTAGTAGTGGGTTGAGCAAACCAATCAAGGGCCCAGCTATAGGTTCACATGGCCATAAAGAGGAATCCCGTGGTTAGGCTAGGACTAGGGATACTTTCTATATGTTTGCGGAGTAGGTTCATTATTCCAGATAATTCCCTAAGGTCCTCAGAGATTGATTTTTTGAGGGGTTTTTGAGTGACGAGATTGGGGAAACTTTTCTTAAGATTATCTAGTGTAAGGCCACTCAGGCCATAATACAACTAGCAGAGGTAGGATACCGGTCATTTGGGAATCTAGGGAAGGCCGAGTGACCGATAGAAGAGGCTAGGGTTTGAGTACACAATAAGATGGGGGACAGTGCCGGTTTTATGCCATTTTTGATAAGGCTAACACTGAGGCCTCTGATGCAGTTATCACTAGTACGTTGACTATTCTTGGGTATTCTGTACTGACATTATTTAATCTGGGTTCTATTTTTTCATACATATCTATTTATTTTGCTTCAGGGTTTGGTGTTGTTAGTGGGCGACTGCTTGTACCCTTTAGTGTATCTACCCCAATATGTGCGGCCCTAGTGGTGGCTTAGGTATATAGGTCATTTTTGGTGACTATCAAGGGTCACAACATTGGGTGGACTTTATTAAGATGGACATGTTAGTTTTTTATGTGGTTTTGGGCATGGACTAGTTATTTCCCAATCGTGTTATCCAGGATTGCTATCTCAAGTCTATAACCTTGTTAGTGCCTGATGTAGCCTTTGTACTGTCACGTGATCCCACTAGCTACTCGTTGGGTAGGGTCATTTCTTATTGTCGGGCCCATAGACCTGTTGATCGAGGTTTCTATGCTTATTTGTCCCATGTTAGAGATGTTAGTGTTGAGTTCCTTTCCCCTAAGTTTATGCAAGTTAGTAGTGAGTTTTTTGACGTATTTCCTGTTGATTTTCCTGGCCTCCCACCATAGCATGATATAGACTTTTCTTTCGAGTTTGACCCTGGAACCAGGATAATATCTATTCCTCTATATGGTATGAACTCAACTAAGCTTCGTGAGTTGAGTGTTCAGTTGCAGGAGTTGCTTGACAAGGGTTTTATCCTTCTTAGTTTGTCGTTTTGGGGGTGCCACGGAGTTCTTTGTCAAGAAAAAAGATGTCTTTTTGAGGATGTGTGTCAAGTACATGCAGTTGAACAATGTAATAGTTTAGAATAAATACCCTCTTCCGCTTATTGATGATTTTTTTTATCATCTTTAGGGAGCCATAGTGTTCTCTAAGCTAGATTTGAGGTATGGCTACCATCAATTGAGGATTCAGGCTGAGGATGTCTCAAAGATAGCTTTTCGGACTAGATACGAGAATTATGAGTTCTTAGTGATGTCGTTTGGGCTGACTAATTCCACTGCAACCTTCATGGACTTGATGACTCACATATTCTATCCTTTTACTTGGAATCCTTTGTGATTATTTTCATAGATGATATATCTTTTTACTCAAGGAGTCAAGGACAACACAAAGAGCATGTGAGAGTTGTGTTGCAGACTTTGAGGACTGATCAACTTTATGGAAAATTCTTAAAATATGAGTTTTGGTTAGACTCCATCTCTTTTCTAGGACATGTGGTGGCAGGTGTTTGTGCTAGTATTAATATATCAATGATAGCTGCAGTTTGTGATTGGCCGCAACCTATTTCTATTAAAGAGATTTGCAGTTTCCTTGGGTTGGCTAGGTATTGTTGTTGTTTCATTTAGGATTTCTCTACTAATCCATCCCTGCTGACTAGACTAAAGTAGAAGGACGTTCCCTTCCAATGTTCATCTTGTAATGACCCGTCTGGTCATTTTCTTGCTTTTTGCCTTTGTCTATCTTTAGATTCATCTAGTAGTTGACCATAGTCATTTGTGACTTGCTGGGACCGATAGCTCGGTGGAAGGTTAACTCATTTTCCTATTTTCTCAAATTTTTAGTTCTGAAATTTTAATTTTGAAATGGTGGAAATTGAGATTTAATTCCTAGTAAACTCCCTCAGAATCAAATTTCAATAATTTTATTAGCTCTGGAATGCCAACTTTGGTCTAGGTGGACCTTTATTTCATGTCCCAGGGTTTTCATTTCAAGTTTGAGTTGTTTTATGAAAATTAAGCTTAACAAAACTCGTTTTGGAGCCTTGGTGGTCTTTTGGTGATCCGAGCATTGGATTATAATTTTTGTCAATTGTATCAGCTTTAGAATGATCACTTTGGGCTTGTTAAGTTATTAGTTTGCTTCCCGGGGTGTCCGCGCTCATTTATGGTTTGTTTGTGGAAGTTTTTAAAATTCCTCTCTTGAGTAGGTTTTATCTTTTTGGTCCTTTGTAGCTAAACAACCTTGGCTGGTTATTTTTTCAATTCTATTGAACTCTTAGTGTGCATCCCACCAAAATGCACTTTTTGTTTGCTATCTTTGGACCCAGGATGGTCATTTTAGGCCCCCCGGAGAGTTTGTGTATTGCTGAGATTTGTTGTAGGTTACAGGTCTCACTTGTGCCCATGGCCTCGTCAATTTGATGGCCACCCCTGCTTCTTAGCCTCCCTAACAGAGACCAACCTCACGATCCTCAACTTGCCCCAGTGAGGTCACCCCTACGTCCAAATGACTCACACCAGCAGCCACACGCAATCTATAAAAAGGGGTCATCCCTTTCATTTCAACCATTATCTTCTATGAAAATCTTCCATAGCTAACCTTAAGAGGGCTTTTTTAGGGTGTATTGAGCTGAGGAAAGTTGTGGGAGTTTCATGTGTGGTAGTGTGAGGTCGTGGCGCAAGTTTTCCCTGAGTATTTCCCTTTCTTTCTATCTCTTTTAGCTTATGCAAAATGTTTGACTACGTTACTGTAAACCATGATTTCTACCTCATTCCTTCATTATTTAGGATAAATTTTGGACCATGAGTCCCCTGAGCTAAGGCTTAGAGTTGGTATATTACTTTATTTTTCTAGGCTGCATGGCCCGCTGGCCTATTTTAGGGCCCCTTTATTGAGCCAATTCTCTAATTGCAATATGGGTCTTATTCTTTATGTTTTAATCATTGGAATCATGATATGATAGTTTTGGGTGATTTTAACTACATTCAGAGCGTCGGGCCTACGGTTCACGTATTTTGAAGATTTAGGCTAGGTTTATTCACTTGCATTGTAGAATGAGATCTAATTTTGTGCTTATGATATGTCTAGCTGTGTGGGTTGGATTTTAGTGACCTTTAATTATTTTATTGGTTTTCGAGGGCTCATAAAGGGGCATAGAGGGTGAAGGGTTGTATGCCCCGGGTCCTGGCCTCACTGGATGGGAGCCATAAACCTTGGGGGATATTTGAGTTATTGTGCAATAGTGTGGTATAATGAGATCTTAAGTGGTGGCACATGGTAGATCTTAGCCTCCAGTTTTTTCTGTTCCTTTTGTATGAGCATTTTTATTCCTATAACATGAATGGGCAATGGTATATTACTAGTTTGGATGATGTGACTGCACTGAGCTTAGACCCTGTATTCGATTTAGAGGTATGGTCCTCCGAGGAACGGACCCTAAGTATGGTTCAAATGAGGTATTGATTGGGCATAGATTCTGTACTTGAGTGTTCGAAACAGTCCTCCAAGTCATAGAGGCCCTTCACAATGACATATCGAGGTACAGGCCCTGAGTTTTGCACTGACTAGGCTTAGATCCTGCACATGAGTGTGAGGTACAGTCCTCCGATCGCATAGGCTCTTGAGTATGATGTATTGGGGCATGGACCTTAAATATGCCATATATGAGGTACTGATTGGGCTTAAACCCTGCACTCAAGTTTATGGCATAGTCCTCTGAGTTGCAGGCGCACTGAGATTGGCACTTATTGAGAGGAAGGAGTTGATACTATATGATATTATCCTATTTTTTACTTTCCTTCACCCCCGTGTATTACCTTCTTAATATTTTTTCTCACAGGGCTTAAGGAGAAGTCATGGTAGGTATTTTTTGTTTTTTGTGCTTAATGGCGAGATGGGTCACAAGGTAGGTTTTCTGTATTTTCTTTTTGTTTCATACTTAGTTGTACTGTAGCATTCTATCCTTTACTCATAGTGTTTATATATACACATGGTTGGTTGGGTATTGGCTTACTTGGAGCGTAGGTACATTCCTTTACTTTGATTTTGGGCTTCTGGGTAATGGTTACTACCCATATATGTCTGACATACATTAGTTCCCTATAGACCTGCACTTACATCCTTGTAACGGTAGTATACTCTAACTTCCTTATATCTCTTTATTAATTATTAGTTTTACCTCTTTATTGCTATCTCTAACCTATTGGGTGTTGTTAGTGAGCAGTTTCCTGTACTCTTGAGTATATCTACCCAGTGGTTGTGGCCTTAGTGATGGATCGGTATATAGGTCGTGTCTGGTGATTGTTTAGGGTTAGGACACTTGGGCTGACTTTATTGTGCTTGATATCATAGATTCTGATATGATTTTGGGCATGGACTGGTTATATCCCTATCGTGCACTCTTGGATTGTTATGCCAAGATCGTGACTATGTAGTATGGCATAGTCCCACTAACCGTTCATCAGTTTGGGTTATTTCTTATTGTTGGGCCCGTAGGCTTGTTGCTCGAGGTTGCTATGCTTATTTAGACCACGTTAGAGATATCAGTGCTGATTCCCCTTCCCCTGATGTCTTTTATGCTGATTTGACTGTCCTCCCACCAAAGCGGTATATAGACTTTTTTATCGAGGGTGAGCCAGGAACTAGGCCTATTTCTATTCCTCTATATCATATGAAACCAACTAATTTTTTTGAGTTGAGTGTTCATTTGCAGGATTTTCTTGATAGAGGTTTCATCCTTCTGAGTGTATCGTCGTGGGGTGCCTTGGTGTTGTTTGTGAAGAAAACAGATGGCTCTTTATGGATGTGTATTTATTAGCAGTTTCACAAGGTATTTTTTAAGAATAAGTATCCTCTGATGTGTATTGATGATTTTTTTGATCAGCTTTATGGAGCCACGATTTTTTCTAAGATATATTTGACATCTGGCTACCACCAGTTGAGGATTCAAGCTGAGAATCTCTTGAGGACATCTTTATAGACCATATATGGGCATTACGAGTTCTTAGTGATCTCTTTTAGCCTGACTAATTTCCCTGCAGCCTTCATGGACTTGATGACAGGTGCATTAAGGCCTTAGTTGGACTCCTTCATGATTATATTCATAAATAATACATTGGTTAACTCGAGGAGTCGAGCCAAGAATGAGGAGCACCTGAGATTTGTGTTGCAGACTTTGAGTACCGAGTGGCTCTACACTAAGTTCTTAAAGTGAGGGTTTTGGCAAGACTCTATCTCTTTTCTAGGCCAAGTGATGTCAAGGGCCAATGTTAGTGTCAATCTGGCTAAGATAGCCGTAGTTTGTGATTGGCCTCGACCTACTTTTTTCATGGAGATTCATTGTTTCCTTGAATTGGCTAGTTACTATCATTGTTTTACTCAGGGTTTATCCTCAATTACATCTTGGCTAACTAGACTGACACAGAAATATATGCCCTGCTTTTTGAGGCTGAAGGAGTTTCTAACTACCAACCAGTTCTTTTCTAGCTGAGGTTTGTCACTTATAGTATATTGTGATGCTTTGGGTGTCAGATTGGGTTTTTTTTTTATGAAGTAGGTCCATGTTATAGCATATTCATTGATGCAACTGAAGGATCATGAGTGTTACTAACCCACTCATGACTTGGAGTTGGCGGCGGTAGTTTTTGAGCTTAAGTTTTGGAGGCACTACTTGTATAGGTTCCATTGTGAGATTTTCACAGACCACTGAAACTTGCAGTAAATTTTGAGTAAGAAGGAGCTTAACTTGAGGCAGCGGAGATGTTTTGATCTCTTGAAGTACTATTATTTGAGTATTCTCTATCAGCTGGGCAAGGCTAACGTGGTTGTTAATCCCTTGAGTCAGAGGGTGGTGATTTTGGGTAGCCTAGCTGTAATTTTTATCTCTAAGAGGTCTTTGGCTTGGGACATTCAGTCTTGGCCCGCATGATTATTAGGTTGGATCTTTAAGTGCCAAAGTGGATTATTTCCAATATTGAGTCCAGATCGTCCTTGTTAAACCAGATTCGATAGCGCCAATATGAGGACCCACTAGTTAGTTCATTTGAGAGAGAGGATTCTATCAAATGATTTCAGTTGGGATGTGGTAGATTCTAATTGTTTGGGTTCATGGCCCCTTTTATTCTGAGGGTTGGTGATCTGATACAGACTTTATTGCGTGAGCCTCACTTCTCTAGGTTTTCCATTCACCCGGGTATTACGAGTATGTACCATGATTTGGGGCATCATTACTGGTGGCGGGGCCTGAGAAGGTCTGTAGAGTCCTTTATGTCTCGGTGTTTGAACTGTCAGCAGGTGAAGTTCAAGCACCGGAGACTGGGCGGTGAGATATAGAGGCTCTGTATCCCTGAGTGGAAATGGGAACAAATCACAATCAATTTCATTTCAAGCTTTCTTGGACTTCTAGGGTTATGATTGCATTTGGGTCATCGTAGATTGATTGACCAAATCATCTTACTTTTTGTCGATGCATTTGACCTAGGGTACAGAGTGATTGGCTAAGTTGTATGTTCATGAGGTGTTTAGACTTCATCAGAATATTCGATCGGGGAACATATTTCATCTCATAATTTTTATGGTTGATTCAAAAAGAGTTAGGTACCGAGGTTGATTTGAGTATAGTATTCCACCCACAGACTGATGGGTAGTCCGACAGGACAATTTTTGGTGCTTTATGATATATTGCATGCTTTATTTTTTACTTTTGAGGTTGTTGGGAAAGGAACTTGGCCCTGGCAGAGTTCTCATATAATAACAACTAACAATTATTTATTCGGATGTCTCCATTTTAGGCTTGTATGGGAGGTATTACAGATCATCCATTAGTTGGTTTTATGGTGGAGAGGATCCACTCCAGAGTCTCGATTGTCTCCCTGATACTAAAGATTGGGTCAGAGTTATTTAGGATAGGCTAAGGGCAATGCAGAATAGGTAGAAGTCTTACGCGGATCATAGGTTTCTATCCCTCGAGTTCAACATTGGCGACTTGGTCTTTTTATAGGTTTCACCCATGAAGGGTGTTATGAGGTTTTGTAGGGAGGAAAGTTTAAACCCCTGGTATATTAGGCCTTATAAGATCTTATAGAGTTTGAGAGGTTGCCTACAAACTTTCTTTGCCACCTGACTTAGCTACAGTTCATGTGGTTTTGCATATATCGATGCTCCACCATTATGTACCAGACCTATGTCATGTCTTTCGACAATAGTCTGTGTAGATTGATGACACATTGACTTATATTGAGGAGCCTAAGGCTATTATAAATAGAGATGTGAGATAGCACAGATCCAGGGAGATTCCAGTAGTGAAGGTTTGTTGGGCTCATTGACTAGTCGAGGAGGTTACCTGGGAGATAGAGCGTGATATGCTTGCCTAATATCACATTTGTTCAAGCCTTTGTGTACTACTTTTTCCTTGACTTTTGAGGACAAAAGTCCTTTGTAGTGGGGATGTTGTAGTGACCATTTTGGTTATTTTCTTGCTTTTCACCTTTGTCTGTGTTTAGACCCATATGGTAGTTCCCCTAAGTCATTTATGACTTACTGGGACCGGTAGCTCGGTGCCTTGGCATCTCATTTTCCCGTTATCTTAGTTTTCTTGTTTTGGAGTTTTAATTTTAAAACGACAAAACTTGAGTGTTAAATCCTAGTAAACGCGCTTGGAGTTGAATTTTGAGAGTTCCTTTAGCTCTAAAATGCCAACTTTTGTATTAGTGGACCTTAAGTTTGTGTCTTGGGGTTTTTGTTTTGAGTTTGTGTTGTCTTATGGAAACTCAGCTCAGCCAAAGTTCATTTTTTAGCCTAGGTGGTCTTTTGGTTATCGGAGCATTGAATTAAAATTTTTGATGATTCTATAAGCTTCGAGATGATTATTTGGGCTAGTTGAGCTATTTGTTCGTTTCTCTGGGTGTCCGGTCTTATCTTGGGTTTATTTATGGAATTTTGGAAAATTCTTCTCTTGAGTTTGTTTGAGCTTGGGGGTCCTTTTCACTTAAACGACCTTATTTTGTTATTTTGACAAATCTATTGAGTCTGTAGTGTGTTTTCCACCAAAAATACACTTTTTGTTTTGTATAATTGGACTCGAGATGCTCCTTTTAGGCCCCTTGGAGAGTTTGTGTATTGTTGAGATTTGTTGCAGATTACAGGTTATAGGTTTCCGCTATGATGGCTGCCCTTGCACTTCTAGGGTACTCCAGCAGAGGCCTCCTCTACGAGCCTTAGATCTCCCTTGCAAGCCTTAACTCTCCCTTACGAGCCTCAGCTCGCCCCAGCGAAGTCGCCCCTTCAGCCGAATGGATTGCATCAGTGGCCATGCGTAGTCTTTATAAAAGGGGGTAATCCCCTTCATTTAAACCATTTGCTTCTTTCAAAAACATCTACAACTAACCTTAAGAGGGTATTTTAGGGTTTTTTGAGCTGAGAAAAGTGGGGGGTAGTTTTGTGTATGGTAGTATGAGTTCGTGGAGCATGTTTTCCCCTGTTATTTCTCATTCTTTCAATCTATTTTAGCTTATGAAAAATGTTTGACTTCATTATGTTAAACCCTAATATCTTCCTCATTCTTTCATCGTCTTAGGATCAATTTTTGGATCAGGAGTCCCCCAAGCGGAGGATGTCTCGCTAGTATAGTTATTTTATTTTTTGGGATACGGGGTTTACAGTCCTATTTTGGGGCTTGTTTATCGACTCGATTCACAAATTGAAATATGGGTTTATTCTTCATTTTTTAATCCCTGGAATCATAATTTGATAGTTTCAGGTGATTTCAGCTGCATTTTGAGCTCTAGGACAAAAGTGTGCATATTTCAAGGACTTTTGCTGGTGCATAGGTAGGCTAGGTTTATTCTTGTGCATTATAGAATAGGATATTATTTTGTGCTTCTGATATATACAGTAGTGTAGGTTGGGTTTTTGGTTGATCCCTGTGTTCCCGTTGAACTCTTGTTCCCTTCTTCGCTTCT
>JBDJHY010161617.1:0-12589 GCA_039654485.1 Withania somnifera | reverse complement strand
AATTAAATTCGTCAGTAATTTAATTTATTAATTAAGATCTGTAATCTTAACACGGGGAATTAATTAAGTGTTTAATAGGAAATTACGAAATAAAATGGAGGAGTGCAATTACAAATTTTTAGTGGAATAATTTGTAATTTATGATGGTAAAAATAATTCAAATTAATTTATTTTTCGAATTATTTTCATAATTAGAAGCTTCTGGAAATTAATTCTGTGGTTCCTACAATGCCGAAATTATGCCTATTTTTGGGCAAAATTTTGGTCAACTTATTCTCCTATTTTGGATTGGGAAAGATTTTCTATTTACATAAGAAAATGTCTTCATAGAAATATATAAATAGGGTCTTCATAACATAGAATAAAGAGACAAGAATATACAATATTTGCCCACCCAAATATTGAGAGAGTTCAAGAGTGAATTTAGGATCATTGTAGAATATCGTAGATCTGAATTTGGCTTCGCTTCAAGAACTGTGTTCACGCTTCGAGAGGTAAGTCTCGGTTTAATTTTCGGCACACTTTGTATGTCATACATGTTGGTTATACTATTTATTATTCATGTAAAAAAAAATTATGATATATTTTCCGCTGCGTAAAATATATATTTCACAAGTATACAAAGAAAAGTCTCAAACTTGTGCATTGTGAAATGATCTACTAGTACTACAAAAGATGCAGCAAAGGTAAAAGGGGCCATATCTTGATTTTGCTTCCTTTATTTTCCCAATTTCATTGCCTTCTTCTTCTTCATCGTCGTCATCATCATCATCGTTCACCTCTGATGTCATCTTCTATTGAAAATCGTAGCCTGTGGAGGGAGATCTTCAACTCAACCGCGCTCATAAACAAAAATAATTCTGGCCATTTCCATGTCCTTTCAATCCTCTTCCTCTTCCCTCTCCTTTTCTGTCTTGTCGTATATCCTTATTTCCACCTCGCTCTCTTTCATCCCAATTATCATTTCACCATTTTCACTCAACTTTCCCTTTCCAATTATGAAATTATTGTACTCCTAATAGGCACACTGTTCATGGTCCTGTTATTCCTCTGTGCCGTAGCCACAATTACGTATAGCGCCGTTCAAGCGTCCTATGGTAGAGGGATTAACCTTGTTTCGTCTATTAAATCTATCAGAAATTCCTTCTTCCCTCTACTCTCCACCTTTATCGTTTCTCATACCATTTTCATTTCAATCACTCTTGTTTTTGCGCTAGTTTTGGTGCTCTTATCCCAAATTCTTCAAACTTTTAGACTACTTGAACTCAAATATGATCTGAATCACTTCTTATTTTTTGTTGTTTTCGCGTTAATTATACTCGTACCTATTCTGATGTGGCTACAGGTGAACTGGTCATTAGCTTATGTGGTAGCAGTAGTTGAATCAAAACAGGGTTACGAGACACTAAGGAGAAGTGCGTACTTGGTAAAGGGGATGAGATCAGTAGCTTTATCAATGACGCTGTCTTACGGGCTGACGATGGGATGTTTAGTGGGTGGAGGTTCCATGTTTTTAGTCAGTGTGGGTTCTGACAAGGGTAGGAGCTTCGTGGTGATCATATTGCAGATTTTGGAGTGTTCTGTGATGGGATATGTGATGATGAATCAGTATCTTATGGGGAATGCTGTGTTGTATATGTATTCCAAGGACTTGAATGATGAAAAATTGCACTTCGAGATTAGTGACGAATTTGGTTATGAGTACCAATCTCTTAATATGATGTGATATTTTCTCCTGAATATCCACACATCCTGGCGATGTAGCATTTAGCAATTTTCATTTTTGATATATGTAACAATATATATTGTTCCTATTATATTGTGTACCTTTTTTACGAAGAAAATTCAGTTGAATACTCTTCTCACGGACAAAAAGAAGCTGCTTAAATGATAAACACCTGTTACTTCTAATCGAAAGATTATGTGTTCGAGTTATTAATTTAAATGATAAACACCTATTAGTTCTAATCGAAAGATTATGTGTTCGAGCTATCGAAAAAGCAAACGAAATGTTAACTCCTAGGAGCCTTAAAAGAAGTCCCCTTATCATGTCAACACATTGGGTGACTTGACAAAATATCTTATCCCAACTGATTCCATCTCCCTTTTTGTTTTCCCTTTCAAAACTAGCCCTTCAACTACAAGTTTAGCAAAATTTAGTAATTTTAACTAAAATGTTATATTTATGTTAAAAAAATTATTTAATATGTATAAAACAAAAAAAGATTATGATAAATCGAATTCATAAACTAAATAAACCCCATTTTCCATTCTAATTCACCTTCATCAGGACAACAAATTATTAGGTAATTAATCTTTCTTTAGAAATGGAATAATAATGTAGTCGTATTAAAATTCTCTGACTACGTGACGATATAAATAAATTTTTGAATACTTTAATACTTCAACTTTCCAGATGGCCTCTTGTAAATTTTCTTAGAGGTATATTATTTTTTTAACATAACATTTTAAATGATATATATGTATTAAATGAAGACATAAACTAGAATATCATTTCATTAAGCTAGCGCTCGTATGTCTTATGTATGTAAAAATGTTTATAAAAGTGTAGCGTAATATGAAGATTAAAATTCTAAATTTTAATTTTTTAAATAGTAAAATTTTTTGACTAATTTTTTTTTTACTTTTTTTTTTAAATAATAATTATGTTTATATTGCAAATTTCTTAACACTATCCGTGTAAATAAATTATTTTTTAATCTAGTATATATATATATATATAATATAAGTTATTAAATTTAAAAGGATTACGTTGAAACTTCGGTATTAAGATGGGGATAAAACATTACTATCACGACTTTGGTGATAAGAAGCAACTTTCAATGCTACTGTTGAATATTATTATTATTATTATTATGGAAGCGTGTTGAAAATTATTATTTTTTATTGTAATTTATTTATTCATTTTTCTTTTAAATTTGCTTAAAAGGTATTCCTCTTTCATTTTCTGTTTTTGCAACTTTCTACTTTCAGTTTTTCATATACTATTTTATGTTCAATCATTTTTATTAGTTCATTATTTAAAAAATAATTTTTTATTTTTACTTGACACTTTTGATATAATAATTATTTTTTTCATATTTTACTCTTTGATATTTCCTAAATTATTCCTTACACTTTTGATATTTTTTAAAATTAATATTAAACATCGATTAATAAGGATACTGAGATAAATGATTATGTCAATAATTATTTAATTAATGAGCGTGTCAAGCCCAGGTGCGACAAGTAAAAATGAATAGATAAGGTCACAAGTTTGCATTCAACACATATGTTTAATTTAAGAGTAGAAGATTTACTTTTTAAATTTCGTGTCTATTCAAAAACTAAATAAATAAATTGAAATGAATGAATTGTTATTAGTTTGGGAGCGTGTTGAAAATTATTTAATTGAATGTTTCTTGAGCTCATAGTTAGTCAAAAGAAGACCATCGAAGAATATGATGCACTTGATGGAATTGTTCCTCTTTTAATCTAAATTTTGAGTCGTGCAACGGAAAAATTCTTGATAAACAGTGCTGACCCTGAATGAGTTGTATTCAGTATAAATCTAAATCAGTCGGATTTTAATGTGAATCATGGACATCATTGAATGATAAAACCAAAAAAAAAAAAAAAAAAGAAAAAAAAGTTAGTCAAAGGAAGAAAAAAAGAAGTATTAAAGAACCACAAAAGTTAGTGTTTCCTTCATTTTTCAGTTTCACAACCCTTCAATAATAATTAATGTCTGCTTCAATGGATCATCGACCTTTAGTTCGTCCTCATCCAGCAATAAGAAATGGCTTTAGCCTATGGAGAGAGATCATCGAATCAACAAAGAAACTATTTAAATCTCATGCTGGCCATTTTCATGCCATTTCAATCCTCTTCCTCTTACCAATCATTTTCTCTCTAACCGTATATCCTTGTTTCCACCTTGCCATCTTTCATCCAGATTATGATTTCACCAGCTTCGCGCAACTTCAATTTTCAAATACGGAAATTATACTACTGATAGTGTATACTTTGTTTTTGGCCTTATTTTTCGTCTACGGAGTAGCCACTACTACATATAGCGCCGTTCAAACAATCTATGGTAGACCTATCAACCTTGTTTCGTCTGTTAAATCTATCAGAAAGTCTTTCTTCCCCCTTCTCTCCACCTTAGTCGTTTCCCAAACCATTTCTTTTACAATCACTCTTCTTTTCATCCTAATATTGGCATTTGTTGGACTAACGGATCAACTCCAATTGTCATTGGTTATTTTTGGGTTGGTTCTGCTCGTACCAGTTCTAAGTTGGCTACAGGTGAACTGGTCGTTAGCTTATGTGATAGCAGTAGTTGAATCCAAAAAGGGTTACGAGACACTAAGGAGAAGTGGGGATCTGGTGAAGGGAAAGAGAGGGATAGCTTTTGGGATTCTTCTATATTACGGACTTGTGATTGTAGGAATGGTGGTTGGCAGTTCTATGTATTTAGTCCTTGTGGGTGCAGCGAAGGGTGGACAGTGGAGGAGCTTGAGGGTGATACTGCAGACTACGTTGACTTCGTTGTTCGGATATGTATTGATGAATCAGTATCTTGTGGCGAACACAGTGTTGTATATGTACTTCACGGACTTGAACGATGAGAAGTTGTCGTTGGAATCTGATGCTGGACAGTATGTTTCTCTGCCACTGGATGAAGAGAAGAGCCTTGGCCAAGATTAGGCCCCTGATTGAATCGGACAAGGCACGCGTATCATTTACCCTCCAACATGCCTCGAACTCTCAAAGAATTCCTTACTTGTCGATACAAGGAATTTCTTTAATTTTCTCATTGTGTTGAAACATTTACTAGCCTGTTTCATTTTTCATATATTAGTGAGCAAAGTATGTAGACTCGTTTTGAAATTTGAATAATTTAACTTTTCTAGGAATTTACAAAGACTGATGACCTATCCAAACATGAGTTATATTGTTTGGTAACAACAAAGTTATTCGAATTCCTGGCGAGTTGCGTGTAACTTTGGCGACTCGCCGATCATGTTAACGATGTGAATTGTAACTTTGGAGATGGGTATTTAACTCTTAAGCTAAGCCTTCCATTATCCAACTACTCGATCTCATTCCTTAGGTTAGATTGTGTGTTTTAGTTCCATTTTCTTTGATTCTTATGTATAGTTTTCAACTGGTACTTGTTCTACTTAGTTGTTAGCTAGACTTTTGTGTGTGTTTTCCTTTTGTGCTAGTTATTTTTTAGATTTATTTGCTTGTCTAGTTTCCTTGTAGTTTCTTGGCTCATGTACACTTGTTCTTGATTGTCTGTTGTTGATCTCTACAAGATTCCATTCCTTCTCAAAGGATTAGTGACCATGTGAATTGACAGGACGATGAGTTCTTTATCAAACTTGGGACGACACTCTAGGGAGGCACAAAGAGCTTCAATTACGAGAGGTGTGAAGCATTTGTTTTAGCTAACACTTTTGCTAGCTTTTCAGGTAGGTTCTTTTGTAATAAGAATTGAAGTCTCTCATGGCTTCGAAGTATGGTGAAATATCAACCATCTTCACAACTCTAACGAGATTCAAGGCAAATCAGGGAGATAACAGAAGGACGGGAGGAATGGATAAAATGGATGAGCTGAATGGGGTTATAATGACTCCTATATTGTTGAAGATGGGGCAGAAAGGCCTTGTAGTAAAATAGAGGTGGTGAGGTTGGTTGTCTTCCTTGTCTTGTTCTATTTCCAAATTACATCATAGCTGCAAGTTCTCACCAAGTTGGGATTATCAAGAGGACTACCAGAGAAATATGACCCTTACTTTTAGGCGTGATGTGTCTTTTGCTTCCTCACCTAGAACTAACATGTGTTGCAATTCTCATTATGAAGATGTTGGGAATGGAAATGGGGGATCAACGAGCCTAAGAAAGGAAGTGATTCAAAGAGACTCGAGGCCCCAAGATAACTATGAGTCAGAGAGGATAAGACTTGGAGCGGATGCTCATGTTAATAGTATGCCATGCCATATTACAATTGATGATCTGTGGGGTATAATCTTATATTCCAAGGGATGGTAGAAGTTTTCGGGCTCTATTTCTTTCCAATTAAGGGGATTCTGAAGTGTGTGAGTGGAGTATCGGTGAACCATCAAGTGAGAGTGCGCATTCTAGTTGGGGATTACTATGAGGTGGTGTAGTGTGCTGTCATAGGCCTAATAATTCCTTGTGACCTATGTTTAGGAATTCCATGGTTTCTAGAACATAAGATTCCAAATATACGAGATTGGGGCGAGTACATCATAAGCAATAAGGGAATACCTTTCTTTTCACCTTCACCTCTCATAGAAGAAATTAAAGATGAACCTAAAGAATAGCCGGAGCTTAAAAGCAACCCATCTCATGTGAGAGTGTCACTAAGGAGTCAAATATGGAAACTCGACCCTCCACTCCTTATGCAAACAAGTGGAGGCAAGATGCTAAACCACCCTCAAGCCCTTCACAAGGAATTGTAGGTCCTTGTCCCGACTCCAACAGAAGTAAAAGATAAAAGATTGAGAGGAGAAAGGGAGTGCTTGATTACAACTCAAGAGAGGAAAAGGGAGAGGATGTGGGGAGTGACGTGAGTGTGTTGTCACAAACTAACTCTAATCTTTCTTTTATTGTAAGTTGTTTTTATTGTGTAGGTATTCTTAGAGCCAAACCAAATGAAGAGCCTCAATCATAGATAAGTCATGAGGAAGTTAAAAAGTTCCCAGCTGGGGTAAGTATGTTTCAACAATGATACCTAAGGTGAAGTTGATCCTATTTTGAGCTTAAAGGTAACAAAGCTAATCGTTGCACTTTTTTGGATGAATGTTGTGTGACTAGTCACCCAATGAGTGTGAGTAGTAGCTTGGCTTTATATGAGCTTGATGAGTACTCGTCTTGTGTTAAAAATGTTAATTGTTTGTTGGCCCATAGATGATAAACTTGTTGAGAGTGTCTCTACACTAGCTGATCCTATTGATGATTGAATTGACTTCTCTTAGAAGCTCAATTTGTGTCCACCTAGTGTTAAACCTTATGCCTTAGGTGAAGTTATACTAGCATGTGGTGTTGTGATTGATGATAGTGCTAATTATGGTAGTGTTATGACACTAGTTGATCCTATAGATGAGCTTATTGTATTTTCTTGTAAGATCAATTTGATTCCACCTAATATCGACACTTGTTCGTTGATTGACCTTGCATTATCATGTGTTGATGAGGATGAACCTTTAGGTGGAGTTCCATTTGACTTGCTTGAGCTTGTCAGGAATCCCATTGATGATAGTCTTTGTGTTGTTGAGCTGAATTGCGACCCCTTTTATGATACCCCACCCTTGTTTGTTTAAATTGATGGTTAATTGCTTGTGTCATGTAATGAATTTTCTTGTAATTCATTTGAAACTTATTATGGTTGTTTGTGTCTAACTTGAAGTCCTAATATTGAGTCGGATAGTCCTATGCTAGTTGGTCTCGAATATGTTTGTCATTTGATTGATCTTGATGAGTTTAAATTGCCACCAACTAGTATTTATTGTTTAGGTGATCAACTTATGGATAATGATGGATCACTAAATGAGGAGTTTGGTGTCGAACTAGATGAACCTCATCTTAGTGAATTCTCAAGTATAATTCATATTGTAGATAGTCATGTGTTATGCTTGCATAAAGGGTATGATTCCTCGAATTGTAACTTCCTTTCTTGTTCTTCTTTAAGTACTTATGAATCAGAGTGTGAGTTTGTGGATAATCTCTTATTTGAGGATGGATTCTTCTATAGTACGGTCTTGTGATTGTAGGAATGGTGGTTGGGAGTTCTATGTATGTAGTCCTTGTGGGTGCAGCCAAGGGTGGACAGTGGAGGAACTTGGGTTTGAGTCTTCATTAGATTAAAACATAACTCAAAATATGGAAAGTGCTGATGTGACAATTTGAATCAATAAAAAAAAATATGGCAATGCATCTAAAATGTGTATTTTCATTCATTCAGTTATTTCTGTTAGTATGGTAAATTTTATGTCACAAAATTTAGTTTATTGTGACTTGTTGAAAACAATGTATGTCACTCTGCTTCTCTATACACTTCTAGTATCATTACTCACAGTGGCGGAGTCAAGAATTTGACGAAGGTTGTGTAAATTTTCCTCTCATTTATGTTAAGAGTATACAAAATTAAATGTACACTCATAATAGCTAACGTTTAACCTCTATATACAATATAATTTTCCGACGAATGGTGTGCGTGTGACCACCTTTCATGATAGGTGGCTCTGCCCAGCATTATATCAAACGGCAAATCATAGAAATGCATGATCTCTCCCTGTAAAATCGCTACTAGCTCTAATAGTAAAAAATTGTTCTGGAAGTTCTTCACATATACATTAAGCTTCACTTCTATTATTTCCTACAGGCAGTTTAAAAGGGATTCGTTATCACTTCCGTGTGGTCAACCTGAAGAACATTGCATACTGGAAGAGTTCTCTGCGTGGAGGTAAAAGATTCATCTCGTTTGGAGAACGTATTGGAATAGCATAACATTATTTTGATATCATTACATGAACTTCTCAAATTTAGCACAACACTATCTCAGTATGATTAATTCAATTTCTCAAATTTTTTAGTCAGGTTTTATTATTAAATTTTTTTATAAAATTTACATTGTGTACATTCTTACGCACATGACTTTATCAAGATCCCATTTGTAAAATTACATTACTTATGTTATTGTTATTCTATTTACATATGTCAACTAGAAAAAAATAAGAACTTTGTATGGATTTGGGTTTAGGCCCCCGATCTCATTGAGACGGCCCTGACAAGTCCAATTCATCTTCACGCTCTTAGGTCCATTTGAATTTTTTAGACTACTTTACCTTAAATTCTAGCTCAGGTCTATTAGAAAAGGTAACATATTCTTTGAAGAACATTTCAAAAATTAAATAAATACATAAAATAGTCACAAAAAGATCAAGATATGATCGTACTTTTCTTGTTTTAATCAAATTTAGAAACATCTACAAAATTCTTTCATGGAGATCAAATAAATATCAAGGAAGTCCACATAATCAATGTTCGAGAAATACTCTATTTCAACTTCACGACAATAATCAACAGAACAAACATGATTACACTCACATTATCTATCAATAAAATTATATTTCACCAGTTTCATTTGTTATTACAATTAACTTTTATCACTTTAAAATTTATTGCAAATAAATTGACACGACTAGTGGGACAAATCAATATTTACCATTAATAGATTTTGGATATTCACAAAAAATCAAGACATCAAATATTGTCTCTCTCAACGAAGTGTAGTCCGACAGCTTAAGCTATCAAACATATCACAAGAAGGTCGAAATCATCCTACACTTGAAAAATAAGGTGGTAAAGTCCCTCAAATCACAAAGAATATTTAGGAGAGAAAAATCAATGGATAAATAGAGTTGTACTCACATATATTCATCAATAAAAGTTTTTGTTTTATCATATTTTAATTGTAATTATGGTCAATTTTCATCACTTTAATTGGTTGCAAACTAACTGCCAATGTGGTGAGACCAAATCTACCCTCCATTTCTTCTCTAATAAATAATACCTGTAAAATTTGAAGCTGTAAAATCACAAAGATGGAAGCTTCATTTATAGGTGCTTCAAGTCATATTTGGGGTTTCATCAAGTCTACACCCTAACAAGGCTTGAAGTAGGGGCATATATAGATATTATAATTTATAGGATTTGGTATTCACAAAGAGATCTAGACTATATTAAATATTGTCTTTCTCACGGATAAAATATTATATCGTACTTTTGACAATCAAATATATCATAAGGAGGTCCATAGCGTCCTACATTTAAGAAATATGTTATAATCCAACACAAGTAGGCAACATTTTTAGAGAGTGGAAGCTAATCAGTTTTGAATCCACATCACCTTGGGTGTTTAGAAACATATGGTTGATAATTGCAACAAGTAAACATATAGAAGCATAGAGTATGACAATACTATGTTTATTAAGTTGTTCTTTACATTTGTTCAAATGCTAAATGACATATCATAAATCTAATGACAGATCATGAAGCAACTAAGTTAGAAAAAAATTAGAAGAAGAAAGAATGACAAATTTTGTTTCTCTAGACTCCGTTTTCCCCAAGTCCTCTCCCACATAAGTTATATTCCGTTTTCCCCAAGTCCTCTCCCATATCGCTCATAAAAAAAGCTATTTGTCTCTTTATTTGTACAGGGAGCACCACACATATTGCTGAGCTCAGTTTCGTGGGATTGTAACTCAAGTGGGGGCATTAATGTCGTGGACTGTTGTGCCTATCCAAAAGGTTACCGGTCTGTGTTGTGGAAGGATAACTGCTGGTGTCACTGATATCCAATGAATGCTTGATTGGATGTTCTAATTATACCACCACCTTTTTAACTCTTTTCTTTAGCAGGCTTTTAGGATTCTTCTATATTACGGTCTTGTGATTGTAGAGGAATGTTGGTTGGCAGTTCTATGTATTTAGTCCTTGTGGGTGCAGCCAAGGATGGACAGTGGAGGAAGCTGGGGGTGATACTGCTTACTACGTTGGCTTCGTTGTTGGGATATGAATTGATGAATCAGTATCTTGTGGCGAACAAGGTGTTGTATATGTACTGCAAGGACTTCAACGATGAGAAATTGCCGTTGGAATCTGGTGCTGGACAGAATGTTTACCTGCCACTGGATGAAGAGAAGAACCTTGGCCAAGATTAGGCCCCTGATTGAATCGAACAAGGAATGTGATATGTGTATTGCAAAGACTTGATGCCAAAAAAAAATGGAATTAGATTTCTCAAAAGATCAATCAATAATATAACATCTATTCCTTATTTTTTACATAACTACTGTACATTTTTATTCAATATATTTAACAGGAGGAAGAAAAAGAGCAAAACCATTTGGCTCCTATGATCTCTTCTATTAATGTGTACCACCCTTAGTCTTTCTATGAAGACAAACAAAATGTTATACGATTTGTAGAAAAATTTAATAGGTTCCGCTGAGGAAAACAGACTACTAGATGAATCGATTAGTCTTTCGCTTTGTAAATCCAAGTTGGACAACGATTTGCACGTCAGTACACCAGAGTTTCCTCTGTCTTCGCCCTACTCACCATCTTTCCGATCAAAACAAGTACTACACTATGTTATGATTTTTCTTCTCATCACCCAATGGCAGAGATATGTAGTCAAAGGGCAATTTTTCGCCTTTTAAGTCCTTGCTATACATATACAACACCCCATTGAATACAAGAACCTGATTCATTCCCAAAGCTCCCAGCACTGTACACTGCACAGTTTGCCCTATAAATGAAAAACTCCTCCAATGATCACCCTTCCCAGCACCCAAAAGTACGAAAACAACGTTACTCCCAATAACCATTCCTCCCAGTGTAAGCCAGTAAAACAAATGTGTCCAGAAAGCTAACCATCTCATCCCCTTCATCAAATACGCACTTCTCCTCAGTGTCTCGAATCCACATTTGTATTCCGCTGCTGCTATCACATAAGCTAATGACCAGTTCAACTCTAACCATAGTAGTATTGGTACGATCAGAAGAATGAGCAAGAACCAAAAGTGATTCGAATTATACTTGAGTTCAGTTAATCCGAGATTTTGGAGTAGAAAAACAAAGACAAGGGTGAAAATGATAGTGATTGATAGGAAAATGGAATGCAAAATGATAAAGGTGGAGAGAAGGGGAATGAACGAATTTCTGATAGATTTAATCGATGAAACAAGGTTGATGGATCTATCGTGGAATGGTTGAACAGAGCTGTATGTAATGGTAGCTATGGCACAGAGGAAAAACACGACCACAAGCACGGTGAGCATAAGAAATACAATAATTTCGAAACTGGAATGCGAAAATTGAGGTTGAGTGGAAATGTTGAAATTATAATGGGGATGAAAGAGTGCGAGGTGGAAAGAAGGATATACGACAAGAGTGAAAAAGATAGGCAAAAGAAAGAGGATTGAAAGGGCGTAGAAATGGAGAGAGTGAGATCTAATTATGAGCACGGTTGATTGTAGGATCTGTCTCCATAAAGGGATACGATTTTGTGTAGAATCAGACGACATTGAGTTGGATGATGATCAAAGATGGAGAAATGGAAAATGAAAGAAAACAGTTGGAGATAGCCTTTTGTTTGACTATTTGTAGTATTACTGTATTAGCTCTAACAAACATTCAACACGGAAATTGAAAGTTTCTCCATATGTGATTTGACCAAGACCAAGTCTTCATATTAATATTTTATATTTGTTTGAAGAGAGTAAATCCACTTCTTCATTTTCATGTCTACTTGTGTTGTGTAGATAATGAAATTTGACCATTTCTATGTTGTTCCAATCATCTTATTTTGATATTATAGTTAGTCACAGAAGAAAAGGCATGGTATGCAGTAAGGCTGCACGATATCGGGATGGACCCGTACCAAGACGGGACGGGACAGAACTAACTGATACTGGGACGGAATGCCCGTCTCGTCACGTTAATTATTGGGACGGGACGGGACGGGACGGGAAGGGACGAATATTAATTT
>JBDJHY010161606.1:0-12589 GCA_039654485.1 Withania somnifera | reverse complement strand
GTTCGGTGGAGGAACTTTAGGACATTCTTGGGGTAATGCACCAGTTGATGTAGTTAATCGAGTAGCTATAGAATCATGTGTAAAAGATCGTAATGAAGGATGTGATCTTGCTCAAGAAGGTAATCAGATTATCCGTAAGGCTTCTAGATGGAGCCTGGAACTAGCTACTGCAGTTCGGTGCTAATAGAAGTTGCTTATTTTCCTAGTAGAGATGGAAAGGAGAAGAAAGCTACTTGACTGGTCTCTAAAACTCGATGTCATAGTTTCGAATCCTACACAGCCAACTAGTACATTCCAAAATCACCGTTACTCGTGAATGTTTCTTTGACAGCCAGCCGTGCCATTACTTTTGGATTCAAAAGACATTTTATTGGCTGCTCCCCAATTGAGCACCCACCTCCAGTGTTGGTTCGCCCATTAAAGCGGTACATGATCTTTGGATCAAAAACCTTATAAGCATGTAAAACAAATTATCAACACCTATTTACACCATTATTCACTTTTATGCTCGCAAACTCTATAAATTATTCTCAAAGCATGGTTAAATGTTGGTGAACTAAGGTAAACAAGTGTATACTTTCACCTGTGATCACAATCATTTCCAAAGCTTAGATGCTCGGTATCGTTATACTATAATTCTATGAACCAATGATAGATGACCTACCAAAATTTGATGCTTCTCGAGGGTTTGAGCCCCTACATAAAACTATGAGCCCTGGAATGTACCGTTCACATCCCCATTTTCAACCAAACTCTCCAATACCCCTAACACCCACAAAAAGGTGTCCTGGAACAATAGCATCACAGTAATCTCTTAGGATACCTGCCTTTTGTCAACATGAACCTCAGGATTAGGGGAAGCTGCTCTGGACTATCCCCTCACTGACGTGGCACCCTGGGATCTACCTTGGACCTGTCCTCAGGCTTGTCCCCTACCTCTACCTTTGGATGATTTCTCATTAACTAGAGTGGGGATGGCGTCATATCTAGCCATAGATCTGTCCCTTAACATATGTCACAAAACAAACTATGTATTAATACCCAAATAAAGAATAAATATAAGATAAGAATGAAAAATGAAAATAACATTTCCTAAAAGTTTTATAGCCTCTCATAGATAAGAAATGGATGTCTCCATGATGATCATTGAGACTCTACTAAACCTTTTCTTGTACATTGTGATCCCTACTAACCTAGTGCTCTGCTACCAACTTCTTATGACCCAAAATCTAGTCATGATGACATCTATCTTATCTCACATATATGTAAGCCTAAACATCAATACAAAGGTAAATGCCTAAAAGTAATAAGTCACCAAAGAATAGAAGGTAAAATATAAAAATACAACTAATAAGCCATCCAAAATCTAAAGTCACGATGTACAAGCCATTAAATAGAAATAATACAAGTTAGCTACAACAAAATAGTCTCGATGTGTCTAATCCTTAACAAAATAGAAACAAATACATAAGATACAAAAGTCCATAGGGCCTGCTGGACTACAAGAAGCTACTTTTGGATTTCTCAAATGTTTGTCTTGGACTCTAATTTGAGCCAATTCAATTCAAGCATCATCGGTTTCCAAACCTACACAAGTGTAGAAAAGCAAGTGATTGAATACCAAAATAATACAATGGGTGCTTAGCAACTATACTTGGATAGCTCTAAAATAAAGTGGTGATGAGCACCAACTACCCTGACACACCAACCAAAATCCTTTAATAACACCAAACTACAAAGAAACATATATAGTAATTTATAATAACAGATACAGGGTGTGAGGATAACAATAGTAAACTAGCTACTCAGTAGAGACCAATAGTAATAATCTAAAATCAACTAACTAAGCATCAATAAAACATCCCATAAAATATCATTACAATAAAATACTAACATCGCCACATCATGCATATCACAAGATGAGTACCAAAACCAATAAGGTAATAGAATCCAAAACAATATCAAGTACCAAGACCTCACCCTTGACCTATACTAGGTATATGCCTCCCTTCTTGAGTCAACTTATAACTCATAGGAAAATCCTACTAGTCATACAATAAACTCAGGAAAGGGTCCCATCATCACTTGTATCAGTCCCCAATACACAAGTCCACATATAATAAGAAGGGTAAATTCTGGATACCAAGAAAAGGACTCATGGATTGGATTCTAGAAGGAATAAATCAAGGAAAAATGGAACCTACTTAAATCCAACATTCATTTCAGTTCCAAGAATATAAGAAAATAAACTTGTAGGATAGATTCTGAGATGAATATAGTAACGTCAACAAAGTGTCTCATAAAAAATCCATAATCATCTTGTAAAACTATTCCGTACTATCCTTTAACACTCTATGCAGTCCTCAACACACAATTCCACTCGTAATAAGAAGAGTACATGCTAGATACTGAGAAATGAACTTGTGGGAAGGACCTTAGAATAGGTAACTGAAGGTAAAATAATCATCATATGAACCAATCTATTATAATCAAGTATTTATCACTACTCTAGTATCATCACTAGTCTATTCAGGGGCAGGCCTCTGTTCTAGAGTTTAAGTCACGACTTATGGGACAATTCCTCTCGTTCTTTCACTAATTTGCATAAAGAGTCTTTTACATCTCTATCAGTTCTCAACACACAAATGTACTCGCAATAAGAAGGATACATCTTGGATACTGAATAAATAGACTTGTAAGATGTGTTCTGAAAGAATAGACTGAAGCAAATCGCATCCATACCACCATAACCATATACCCTTTTTCATCTTAATGAAAATTAGTAATGGATTTTCCCATTTTATTATCTTAGAACCAACAACTAAGAAAGATCATACAATACCAATAAGTGGGTTATACCAAGCTTGAATAGCCATTTAGCATGGTACATAATCTACACATATACATATCACAATAATGTTGCAACAAACCTCAGTCCTTGCTTTCATAGCACTAATAGTCTCATGTCACAACAATGTCGAAAAACCTGAGCACTTGCTTTTATATCATTAACATTTTTATATCATAGCAATGCTGGTATGAACCCCGACCCTTGTATTTATATTATTTTTAACATTTATTTCTATATAAAGATCTAAAATCCACTAACAATAAATAATATCATAAATATAAAGGAATATGGCATAACGAAAGCAAGTAAAGTAACAAGCCTCTACATGGGAAAATCAACAAATAAAATTATAATCTCATGGTAATGAAACTCACACAAGAGTATAATCATCAAATAAAATATCAATAAGCACATGTAACCACATCCGAGTATCTCAAAGGATAATAATATTTCAACTCAATTGAGGATAAATAAACTATTTTTATTATTTTATTTTTAACCCCGCATGCTTGACTCTAGTATATGAGTGAATAATCATCACTTCACCCATACACCTCAAAATATTCTCATTATTCGAAATTACAAGAAAATAGCACATATGCACCTAAGACACTTTGGTAGAAGAATCAAGAACCTCCACTTGTATCAAACTGAAAAAATCAAATCAAGTGTGAGCCTTTCATTTATGAAAAATATTTGAATATGTGAAATGTAGTAAAATATGGATTAACCATGGGAAATATGAAAATGATACCCATATTTCTATTTTTTAAATAGGATCTAAAATCACCCCTATAAAGTCAAAATTGGCATAAAGTAAGTATGGAACTTTCTTCAAAAATTATGTTACCCATATTTTTATAGATCTCAAATATAAAATTTGGTTGAAGACAGAGTAAAAGTTGACCTTTGAAACTCAAAAATACTAAATCTAGGTTTTCTCTTAAAATTCCCAAATTTTACACTTTAAATCTAACGATTTTGATGTTAAAATCCTGAAATAGCTAATGGGTAATAAAGAATGATTAAAAAGATTAACCAAGAATTTTTCCTTGAGATCTATCTTTGAAAATACCTTAATATGATCTCTCAAGATCTAAAAATACAAAATAGGAAATAATATGACGTGACAGTGGTTTTTAATCAGTGGTCATTGGTTCAAACACACACACCTTCACAATCGTGACACCCTCCTATGCAATTGCAAAGGGTAAAATGATCTAGCCCACTATTTTTACTTTGCGATCACGATGTTAGAAGCGTGCTATCGCAATATAGTGAAGAATAAAACTATGCGGCCGCATGAAATATATTTGAAATTGCAAAGGCCATTTTGTCTGGCACCAAAAACAACAAATAGCAGCTAAAGTATAAATCATGAAATTTCTAAATGGATCCTCAAAATTTATTTGGAATATTATGTACACAAACTATATTTATTATTTTATTAAATTCGATATTTCAGACTCAACGAAACCATTAAAATATGAATTCAAGTTCTCCTTGACTCAATATCTGCCATAATCTATAAAAATAAAAAGTTGGCTCAAAATGACCAAAATGTCTTCAAAACTTCCAAAAAATATTTTGAACCTTCCATTAACAAAAATGACCTTTTGAATCTAATAAAATCAATGGAATTTGAATACGAGCTTTCGACAATAGATGTTGACCAAACTTTTGCTTTAAAACCCAACTTTATCTTGATAATAGGCTAAAATATCAGGAAAAGCCTAAAATATAAAAAGAAGGTCATCCTAGAGCAGATTCCATAATCTAAAGCTGATGGAACTAATGGTATTCTATTTTGAGACTCAAAACTCCAAATGTTGACTAAAGTCATATATTTTAACCTAAAGACTTCCAAAACTGAAAATTCTTAAAATTTACAACCTTTTCCTCCATTCTAAAATCAAACCACACAAACTAATCAACTATGATTTTGGGTAGAGGAAATGCTAATTCTTCTTGAAAATTTAAAAATGACCTTCGGGATCATTCACCCGCATTAAGCCCAGTGTTGCACAACCCCTTAATGGGGCTCATAGGAATGAGTCACAGTGATTTTCGCGCTTCAGATGTAGGAGTGGCACGTTAAGGGTGCACTGCACACACACATACACCCCTCCAATTCAAGAAAAGGTTTATTCTTTTGATCCCATTTTCTCAAAGGTTTTTGGCCATTTTTCCACTTCCAAATAACCAAAAATATGTCTTTTATATGATATTAAGAGGTATAATCAGACTTTACCTAACAAAATTCTCATTCTTACGTTCAAATTCTCTAAATAAGTGCAAACTCTCAAATCTCCCACCTAGGGTTCAGGCTTGGTCTTCTCAACTTGTCCTCCTTCAAGGGCTTCATAAAACCAAGGTTAACAGGGTCTTTAGTGATGGGTTCCTTTCACTCTCACGCTCAAGTAGTTTTATGATACTATGTACTATGTTCAAATAAGAATTTTATTATTTTAGTCTAAAAATATATATTTTTACTATTCCATTCCCATGAAAGATTATGCATGATTATAATTTTATTCATGATTTAAGTAAGCTTTATAACTATGCTTTATGATCCATGACATTTAAGGGTTTTATATAAATTATGACTGCATGAAAATTTGTCCATGTTCAAATAACAAGTTCCAAAATTCTATTTCATGATTAGTATGATAAATTATGAATTATGATGTTATAAGATTACAAACTTGCAAGGAAAAATATGGACTTTATGAGAATATGAATTATTATAATGACCCTTCCAACTACTTTTGTCTTTTCATGCTTTTCTTGTATCTTAGAGATTTTTTATAGTGATCCCAAGTCATTTATAACTTTTTAGGACCGATGGTTTGGTTTTTGGATCATTTGTTTTGATTTTATATCAGTTTTCCTATTTTACAGTCTTAGCTTTTGAAATCATCTTACTTCAATCAACATTCCTTGAAAACAATCTCTGAATTGAACTTCGATAGTTTGTTAGCTCTAGAATGTGAATTTTAGTCTAAACAAACTCTTGGTTTATGTCCATAAATCTTTCTTGTGATTTTAACTTTTTTGTGTGTTTTTATGCATTTTTAAAGTTGGAAGTTTGTCTTTGGTCAACTTTTGAATATAGGATCATCAAATTGAAAGTTCAACTGAGCGATCATCTCCGAAATATCAAGTTTAGGTTAGGTGAGCTATTTGTTGGGTCCCGGGATAGCCGAGCTCATTTTGAGTGCTCTATTGGAATTTTTGACATTTAGATCAAGGGTTAACTTTAGTCAATATTTTTTCACAACTATCTAGGATCAAAATTGAGTCTGGAATGTCATTTCTCAAGTAGTGTATTAGGTTTAAGTTCATTGGTTTCCAAATAAATTTTGGGTCATCATTTCAAGTTAGATTTTTGTTGACTTTTGTTTTCATGCAGTTGTTAGTGCAGCAAACCATCCTTCATCATGATTGCAAAGGTCCTTTATGCTATAGTGATGCCCGGTCCAATTGTTCTTCGTAATCTCAATGTGTCTTCATGTGATCACGTACTATCAGCCTTCAGTTTTTTGTGATCACTAATGAAGACACAGGATCACGGTGAGTCTCTGGTTCCTTCTTCGTGATCACAAAAAAATGTACTTAATAGTATAAATACTTCAAACCCTAAAATTTTAGTTTGTTTTTTCACCTTCTTCCTTTCAAAACTCATATTTCTTCCATTGATAAACCTTGGGTCTTTGCATGTGAGCCTAGGTGACGTTGGAGATTGTGTACTATCATATTTTCTTCATTTGTTGGTAAACTTTCTGTCTAATTTCATTGAATTTTATCCCCAAATTTCTTCAAATATGTCCTTCACTTTATTCATTGAATCTAGCTTATTCTAATCTTTATTTTAACCCAAATTTGGGTATGAGTTCCTGATATTGAGAGGAACGTGTTGATATCTTTTGTTTGGAGTTTTATATTGGCGAGGCCATAGGCCCGTTTTAACTTAAAATTTTGAACTAGGTAGAATCTTAGCTTTATGGGTAACATTTGATTCCTTTTAACAAGTAGATTATTAATTTGATAGTTTCATAATCGTTTGGGATGATTTGTAACAGTTCGATTTGTTACAAGCTTATTCATCGAACGTCATGTAGGATTTGTCTTATCAATATTATACTTATATTAGAAATAATAGTAGTATTTGATTTATCCTTGGGTTAAATTTTTTGGATTGGTACCTTGGACCTGTCCACTTCTTGTAGTCTAGTTCTTTGGCTTTCTACTTTGCTATTTTGATATTATTATAGATTACCCTTGTGGTCTTATTTGGCCTTATATAGACTCTGGAACATAGATTGTGATTTTTTAGAGAATGTTTGTGATTCTTATGCATCGACTAGCTGGTTCATAGTTGTTGTAGTGATACCGAGCCTATGCAAGGAAGAAGTGATGTTATCTACTGATTGTGGTTGTGCATGCCATTATCATGAAAAAAAGGTTTTGTTGCTATGGTTTCTACTATTTTATAGTTGAGATCCCAACATCACCGAGTTTGAAACTTTTCATGGCTTTGTGGGACCATTTTTTAATATATAAGATTTAAAAGGGTATAAATTGATGGTTGTCACCAAAATTTTATAATAAAAGGTTAAAGTTGAAATTCTCTACTGTTTTTGAACTGATACTAGACTCGGTTGTGGTTGAGATCTAGACATTGAGACTTCTATTGTTTTTAGACCCGATTATTATTGGGCTTGATTATTAAAACTTGGAATTATAAAGAAAGAGCCTTCAGAGGTCTGTACATAGTATGGATTATGAGTGAATGCATTTGCATCCTCCATGAACTTTACCGATTCGGGCTTGCGAGAGACCATAGGAGGGGTTGATAGGCTTTTGCACATGCACTAGTTTACGTGTTCAATCAAGCAATATAATGGCTCTTTTCATAGCCAGGATATCGTACCGAAGGGACTTGTAGTTAGAAAATATTCATTTTTAAGTTTAACTTTTCTATTTAACAAGTGCAAGATATAAGGAGATTTAAAATTATACACTAAATAACAAACTAGTAAATGGGTGATTTTTGTTTTCTAACCAAGAGTTGGAGGATCCCGAGGTTAAGACTGTACTCCACATTGATGCCTAACTATATTGCTTCATTTGTTTAGTTAGTTATCTTGATTTTTTATCAGGTGGTTGATAATATGACCATGGTCTCTTGATATTCTAACAACCTATACTTGACAACCTATCTACATCGTTGAGGGGAAATAGATCAATCAAGTCTAGTGCATTTAAGTTATCTTCCTGTATTAAACCAAACAGAGCAACCAAGGTATATCTCTATCCTAGAGCTAATCCCTTCTACTATCGCTTGTAGTATGTGATTCATGCTCCCTATCGTTCCACATTCTAATCTCCCTCGTTGTCTCTCGAGCTCAAGATGATAATATAGGTTTTTCCTAGAGGTCTATAATCTTTAGAATACTAAGCATAAGAACACTAGGCACAATCAATATAATAATCAAGCATAAAGCAACATTAAACCATGTTAAGCAATCATGTTTTGCAGCCTTAACCCCAAAAAGAGGGTGTTTATCCACTCATGCTTACAAAGAATCTCCATAAAGAAATCCATAAGTAAAAGTAAAAGAAAAACTAAAGGAAGAAAAGAACCCTAAGTATGGAGTTCTTGCTCTTTTGCTTATGCTCCAAGTCGTGTTTGATCCTAAGATGAATAAAATAGTTGCTAAATAAACCATATATAGATCCCAAAATTCTTCCAAAACAGCCCCAAACCAATTCTTAATAATACCAAATCAGTCCCACACTTTCCAATTCAGCAAACTCTATTATGAACCCATAAAGTAACTTGTGCACGGCAAGGGAGAGTTACAATATTAAAGCCCACATTGCTTGGCTTTTATAATGACTTAAAGGTATTAAAACGACCTGGTGATACTTCTATCCAGTTAGGGTCACGTTAACCACCGTGCCACATTGGAAACATTACCACATTAAGGTGGCAGCACGGGCTTTAGCTCACACCAATATCTATGTAAAACCAGATTTTGTCCAAGCTTGTTTGGGGGTAGCTACTTCTTCATTTCGTCCTTTTACACTTCTTTATTGGTTTCATTTCCAACATGGGTCATATATAATTTCAAGTAAGCTCTAAAACCATCCCAACACTCACACAATTTGTCCTCCATAAATCGTCCAATAGCTAGTGAAATCACTGGGCACAATGTCGACTAGGCATCTCGTCTTTAGTTTTCGTTACAAATTTTCTTTATGTTGATCTTGTGTATTGATGACAACTGCTTCATAACTTATAATAGAATCAAAATGGTTGAAAAATAAATCTCCATACCTTCAGTTTGATTCCTCACAAGAACTCCTTTTAAACCTCAAAGAGAGTCGTAACCAAGCTAACTAGGCTTACACTGGTTTCACTGATGGATTTTTGCTTCTTCTTTATATCATGTATTTTCTTGTGTCCATCATAATATTGCATGAAAATAAGTACCAAAAGCACCCTAAAACATCTTGTATAAACAATTAGGCCATTCAACATATCAAACTCATTTGAAACACACTAAAGTATGCCTAGGTTAGCCGGTTTAAACTAGTGATACCCGTTTAACCTCTATTTCCTTATTTTTTTCACTTGTTTTGGACCAAATGAATCATAAACATAATATTTATTGCATTTAGAACATATCTACAGAAGTATTACCATTTACGCTCATAAACACAACAATTTTTTCTCAAAACGAGGCTAAAAGGTAGGTAGAATAAGGTAAACAAGTGTATACTTTCACCTATGATCAAGACCCCACACTTAAAGTTTTGTTCATAGTCGAAAAACACTCTACTCATATATAAATAAACAAAATACTATAACATCACTAATTATAACAATACACTCAATCTAGAACTACAATGACTATCATAGGTGCCAAGCAAACAAAAAATATGAAGCATAATCACTTAAAACACATGAACACTACTTTGAAACTTCCTAACCTCTAGAATTGAATCTTAAAAATAGCAAACTCATGCATACTTACTCAATCAAGACATCAAATAGATCCCTTATCTTTCATCAAAAATGTGCCCTCACAACAAGAGAGTTACCCAATTCATTCACAATTATACCATTCAACAAAAAAATGTGTATAAGAATAAAATTTTGCTTACTCTCACAAAGAATTCACATATGACATAGTATAATCCATAAGTTTTTTCTTAGTGTATTACTCTACTAATCTAATAATGTACAATTCAAGGTCAAGAAGGAATTTAGAGGTTTTAATGTAGGCTAAGGGATGTGTAGAAACTATTTTGGCTAGTAATAGTGACTACATTCCAAGTGCTTTAATGCATTACTTTTCATTGAGAACTTTCCTCAAAGACCTAACTTACACCAGTTTTAGCACCCTTAACTTACATTGTTTTTCCCTCTCTCTTTAAACAAGTTCACATATCATAGTAGGGAGTATTTCACAATCACACATGATTTTTTTCATCATTTTAGCTTTTTTTAATCCCCATACAACACATAAGCTTTTACACCAATATCTATACTTTGAGGGAACTCAATTTACTCATTCATTTCCTCCATTTTCATTTTTTTTCACCTTTATTTTTCAGTTAAATTACTTAGGAGTTTGGATCAAATTAAAGGTCTATTGAAAGAAAAGGAATAGGCTACATATGAGGCTACTTAATAATAGTCTAAAGGTTCAAAACGGACAACTTAGATCATACCTCAAAGGTAGAAAACAAGAGGAATAAAATAAAGCTATCAAATAAGGCATATATCATCTCCTAAACTTAACACTCTTTATTTCATTTTGCAAACACACGGGCAAACTCTAGAAATTATTATGCAAACATGGAATGCACAAAAAATATTACTCACACATAGAACATATTCAACTCAAGAAGGATCCCAATAGCCTCTCAACCAAGTAATTGCAAGAATTCAACTTTAAGCTAAAACGTACAAGAGTAAAAAAAAAAAGAGTCTAGGAGTCTCAAAAGTAGTTATTCAAACCAAATTTTCAGCATGATTTACACCTCAGAACCACTTGTACCAATTAGTAAATCATAGTCTAACAAGAGAACTTAGTCATTAATTAGTGAAAGGGTCTAATGTTATTAATCTTAGTGACTAATTTTCACTCGAGACGGTCTTCAACCATCCATCATTAGGAAAAGTCCCTATATTATGACTAAAAATTTTAAAACTTACCCCTAAAAACAATAAAATAAAAGGGATATTGGTTCAATTGGAACCCTCTTAAAAAGAACCAAAAAGAAAAACCAAGGGGTGGATCAAGTGTGTTTCTAAACAAATTCAGAAAGAAAAAAAACTAAAAAAAAGGAAAATCTAACCAAAAATTAACCTATAACACACTTCACCCTAAATAGATAGGAAGGATTCCCTACCCCACAATAATCATGTTTTGTCCCCAAAGTAGAAATTTAGAATAAGATAGAGGAATCCCTGAGGCCTCTAGACCTAACTATCCTGCCAGTGCTCAAAGAGTTTGGGGGACCCCACACTTCATTATTGCCATGCCTTTAGCTCATATGTTGGGTACCCAGACTTCCCCTCAATTTGTGAACACAAAATAAAAAACAAAACCAAAGGTGATAAGAAAAAATAAAAATAAAAGTACTACCTTAGCTTGGGTTGCCTTCCAAGAAGCACCTGATTTACTAACATGGTATGAATCCCATCACATCACATCAACCAGGATCCTTTGAACTTTTTCTCCAACTTGGAGGCCATTTTCTTCTCTTCTTTTTCACCAAGCCAACACCGATAGGCTCAACTTTCTATGCTTTATTTTAGCCCTTTTTAGAGCTTGTTCGAGCTTAGATGAAGACTCAATTATTAGAGCTTTTATCACTTATGGCACTATCTTTAGGTAGTTAGAAGAAGTTTTCTTGGGTTTGCACTCCCCCTCCCCATACTTATTCCCTTCCATCACTATGATCTTGCACATATATTTGTATTGTGGAGGGGGCCAAGTTCCTTATATACTTTGAATGTAACTTCTTTGTCATCCAGACTCATATTTTAGAGTGTTTGTTGTACAACAGTCAAAGCTCCATTGGTTCTAAGAATGGACATCCCAGAATGATTGATACCCTATTATCTGCATAACAATCAAGAATAACAAAATCAACAGGGCTAATAAACTTACCAACCCTAATGAGGATATTTTCAGTTATTCCTTTAGGTTGCACAATAGTCTTGTCATCCATCTGCAACAACATAGAGAAAGGCCTTAGTTTACCAGACCAAGAGATTTACACATAGACAAGGGCATTAGGTTGATGCTTGCCCTTAAGTCACTCAATGCTTGCACAACCTCAATTTCACCAATCTATATCAGGAGGGTAAAACTCCCGAGGTTTTTCATCTTTTTGGGCATCATGTTTATCACTAAAGAGATTCACTTCTCAGTGAGTTCCAAAGTATCAAGATCACACAACCTCCTCTTATTCAACACCTGTCACGACTCGATTTCTCAAATCATAATGGTAACTACTATACAACCAATAAAAGAACCAAGCCTATAGCCCAAAGTTGAAGCGGGCTACTACATTAATGATGAAAAGCATAAGTAAAATATAAAGGAAAGGAAAAATACCCAGGGTAGCGGAACTACAATGAGTCAAAAAATTCAAAAAACCTAGTATCAGTAGAACAAAATAGAACCTCTAAGAATAGAACATAAAGACAAAAGT
>JBDJHY010161595.1:0-12589 GCA_039654485.1 Withania somnifera | reverse complement strand
AATTGATATATGCTTAAGTGTTTTAAACTTGAACAAAGGGGGAGAAAGTTTCCCTACATATATGTTTTGATTTGATTATACTAACCCAATGACAAGGATTGAACTCCTTGATCAACCTTTATTTTATTTGAATGCAAGGTCTTAGGGGGAGACATTAAATCTTTCCTTAAGGTTTTGTCATCATCAAGAAAGGGGAGATTGTTGAACCAAGGTTGGTTCACGAGAATTATCCCGTCATGTTTTGATTGATGACCAAACCATTAAGTCAAGCTTCCATGTTAATGGAACTCCTATAAATCAAAGAATATGTTAGTAGACATGTTCGTATGTCAAAGAAACAATTCAGGGCTGAACTCACTCACTTTGGGGCATTCCAAGTAACCAAAGTGCAGAAATTACAAAGAAACAGTTAAAGACTAGTCGACCAATTCAGTAAACCAGTCGACTAATTTTGGAACAAATTAGTCGACCAATTTTGTAAAGTAGTCGACTAATTTTGGTTCCGGTGAGATACTGGAAAATGAAAAAGTCGACAAAAATTGCAAACTAGTCGACCAAAAGGATGTAGGACAAACTAGTCGACCAATTATATAAATTAGTCGACTAATGCAAGAAAGTAGTCGACTAATATGAAAAATAGTTGATTAATCTGCAAGTCAGAAGCATTAAATACAGTTGCTGAAGCAGTATAACGGCTAGAAAACGTTCACAAACAGCTATTGTATGAAGTTCTCACTTACCTAGAAAGTGAATTAGAGTTCTCACTTAGCTAGAAAAGTGATTGTAAGGGGTTGGGGGCAACTCCATTGTAAAGGGTAGTCTTGAGCCAAAAATCAAGAAACTTTGTAAGAGTTCTCACTGAACTAGAAAGTGAATTGTGTTAGTGGATAAGCCTGAGTTGGTGAACTTAGGTAGTGGATGTAGGAAAGTGTGGCCGAACCACTATAAATCTTGTGTGTTCTTCATTGCCTTTTTCATAGCTCCATAAATTCCGCAAAAAGTTTTGAAACTCCCACACACTATTCAACCCCCCCCTTCTAGTGTGTTGCATACTCTAAAATTCTCCAACAATACTGACCCACAAAGACACCCACAAACTGACTCCATGCCATAGGTGTAGACCTTGCTGGTCTACTCTCTCTATATGACCTCCACTAGGCTTAGCCCGACCCTCTAACTGATACCCAATGAAATCAACTACATATGTATCTCTCAAACTTAAAGTCTGCAGCCTCTCTTCACACTCTATAATAAATTCATAGGGCACCAGGAAATCTAGGAGTCCCCATACGCATCAAATAAACATGCATCTTTTGTTCCTCCAAAGTCATAAAAGGAACTGTAGGTTGGGTATGGCTCGTTCGATGAATTGGCAGGACCTTGCAAACAAGCTTTAGGGGAAGAACTATGGCTACCGCTAATATCTGCTAAAAAGGAGAAGTTGGGGCACCTTGTGCTACTCTATAAGCTGACGTTTGACCCTCTTCAGTAGGTGTTGTACCAAACATATCCATCATACGCTGTCATATGTCCCTAAGTGTATTATTTGAAGGTGGACGTATCTATGGTGGAGGTAGCTCTGTGGGTGCAGACTCATCCCGCTCAACTTAAGCTCGGCCTTGCCTACGGGCTCTGTCTCTACTCTACCCTAGCCCATAACTGGACTTGCTACGGAGGCAGGGGAGCATCATCACCTCCAGGTGTTGACCACGTACGTACCATCTTCATAGGAATAAAAAAAGATAAGTGTATAAAAAACCAATATAAACCTCATACGAAAGATTCAATGAGAAAAACCCATGTAGAAAAGCTCATCACCTCCTAAAGATAAGATACGGATATATACAAACCAATTTACCAATCTCTACTAGACTCCTGCTCCTACAGCCAGAGACTCTTATAAACCTAGAGCTCAGATACCACTATTTCACGATCCAAAAATCGAGTTAAAATGGCTTCTACATCTCACCTGCTGACAAGCCTAATCCTGGGCCAGAACAAGAAGCGGTAGGCAAGTTAAGCACCTAAAGAAACAAAGAAAAGGAGATAAAGAGGAGAACTACAAATAGGAAATGAACAACACATAACTAAACATAACTCCCCAAAACCTAGTATCATGGTTGTAGAGCATCAATATATAAAAAGGACAAAATGCAACCCACAGCAGACTAGAACTTAAAAATAAGTATCCAAGACTCAACTAGGATAGCTTTGATACTGGAAGGAAAATCGATCATCAAGGACGCCAGCTACTCACCAAATCTCTTAGAATTACACCAGTAAGTGTGCACGATCGTGTCTGTCTAGAGACTCGAACTTGGACCTGCATTAGGAAAAGATGCAAAAGTACAGCATGAGTAACAAAATAAATAGGTACCTAGTAGGCATCATAGGCCAACCAGGAAAAATTAAGCATAAGAAGAGTAAAGAGTGATCTATGGCAAGTAGCACAAGGAAACATAATGGATAACAGGAACCAACTAAATACAACAATAACTAATAAGTGTAGTAAAAGATCAGCTACCAGTGGGTACAATACCATCTAACAAGTATAAAGAAGGACTACCATCAGGGTATAGCACCCAAGACCTAGGCCACAAGCAACGTGACCACCCAAGTTCTGACACGTACCGCAGCTCCAACATGACCAGAACAAAGAAGGATCAATAAGAAAGTGTGAAACCACCAACAAATTAAGCTAATAGAAAATACAGTTAGTGCACGAATGCTACTAATCAAGGACATAAGGAAAAACCAAATTCTACTAGAAAATAAACCTAGTTGGCATCCTATACTATCGATAGGTACACTGAAATAACCAAGTAACCCAACAGGTAATCCTCCCTTAAGCCTTGAAAAGTACAACTAAACGCAAAAGGATGTAGTGTATGGGGGTGGTAATAGTTAAATAGTGCCCGTATACACCCTCCCCGGTACAAAACTCTCTAGGAGCAGACCCATGGAAGCTTCCCCGTATACTTACCCAACCTACCCCATTATACCCCTCCTCCTCTATAAAATATACCCTAGGTATGAGGCCCCAGGTCAGAGAGTCCATAGAGGGATCCGATCCCACATACAAAAATTCTAGTGAAAAGGCATCTAATGCCATAGTCATCATGGCTAAGAGGCTAAAACTCAAGCTCAGCCCATATATCATATCTTAGTGGAAACCCAAATCAAGTCATGTCTGGTACTATTTAAATCTCAGTAAGACTCAACTATCTCGATGTAGGGAATATGCAGAAATCATAATGATAATGAGAAACTAGCCTCAGATAGTACGAGTATATATAGAAATCAGTTCCTAATTATTTATCTATCAAAATCAAGTTACCTTTGAACACATTTAATGCATGCTTGCTACACAAATCAATCAATAACTTAGACTGGTCAAGGAGAGCTAACCAGAATCTATATGATGGTTATTGAACCCTAGTCACGAGGTATAACCTCTCTCATCCCAACCACGGTCCTGAGCCACAAGTGATCGCACCAGAGGTACCAAAATAGCTTAGAGAGCACCCGTTAAGGGCCAATTATACACTCATATAGGGAGATACAAGAAGTATCCATAGATCATCCAAGAACCACCCAACATGGCCTTACCCGGCTAGGTAAAATATCATTAAATAAGGTAGATAACCCTCTAGCATAGCCAACCCCGACTAACTATGGCCCGGAGGGCCATGTACGTCCAATATCACACATAATATCTCAAGTAGAACGCAGAATAATCATCCTACCTATATTGACTTTAAAGACACCAACCTAAATCGAGGAGATAGCTACAAATATCTAATCCTTAGTATAATCCCCTCTCGAACCTCACTAGTCTAGAGCCAGCATATAATAATACGTATCAAAGGTGTTACTCCTCCCAAACCACACTACAGACCAGAATCAGCGTGAGACACATGGGTAGGGAAAATAGCCCAGGGTAAGTAGTTCACTGTGAGCCAGCTAAATGGTCCATAGGCCAGACGAATAAGCATATTGGGGCCCGACTAGTTATCCCAGCCCCGAGAAGGTACTTTATCATATATATATATATATGTATAACAAAAATCCCCAGTTTGAAAAAAATGGATCGTAGCCTACTAGAAATCTGGTGATATCCTCGAGAAGCATGCCCCAATGTCCAAAATTCATGTAAGAAGCTCAGAATACTGTGACTAGAAAAAATATAACCCAAGTATCAATACGAGTAAAATAAAACCCATATTTATATATAAATAGAGGGTTCAAAATCCCATCTAAAAATGGATCTTAAAACCATAATAGCGTGGAACAGGAAAATATTTATGCTAATATGTAGAGCACATCCTCGTACATTATATGGTACGAAATAGGGATCAAATTAATGATAGAAATTGAAGATATATGCCTGAAAATTTTTGTATAATGAAGAATTACCTGATAAAACAGTCGTAAAACCACCGGGATATGATTGTACGGAGTGAAACTTCAAATTAAACCTCTAAAAGGACCTAATCAAGCTCAAGTTTCATGGAAAATTGAGAGAACAAGATGAAATTTCGTCCAAAAGGAAGATATATATAGAGAGAGAAAGAGAGGCCTGCAAGGTGAAAAAACCACTACTTTATATTGTTATTTATATTGATTTGAATGAGTGTGACTAAATAAAGCTATGCATGAGCCAAGGATTTATCAAAGGCTACCTAGTGAATAAGGATGTCGTGCTGATCCCAGGAGGTGAGATTGAGGCATGAAAAACATGGTAACAAAGAAATAGGTTCAAGTTTCTTAGGATGAAAAAACCATCATTAGGTAGAGTCTCTTTTATGGATGTAATTGCAACAAATTTATAATTGAGAGGCTACGAAGCGTTTAAGAATTTTCCTTTTGTTTGTGTTCTAATTTATGTTTTGGAGTTTAACTCTAAGATTTCTATTCTGACTCGTGCCTTATGCATTTTAAATCATGCCTCTTAAAAGAGAGACAATACGACAAGTCCAAGGTTATAATCTTCCTAAGCAAGTTCCTTCAGAAATATGATCCATCATTTGAGTCAATTAGTGGCTACATAGGCTTATTGCAGCTCTTAATACTGGTTTTATGAGGGTGAGGGAATTTTTTGGAAGAATACTTTGGAATTCTATGGTTTGAGGGTTGGATAAGGTCTAGAGAACTTCATTTATGAGGTTTGTCGTATCTATGATATCATGAGGTTGTTGGATGTAGATCGGGTAGACGTGGAATCATATCAGTTGAAATATATTGTTAGGTGTTGGTGTAACCTATGGAGAAAGAATAGGGTGGTTGGTCCATCTCCACCTTCTTAGGATGAGTTTAAGAAGGCATTCTTGGGTAAGTTCTTTTTTGAGAGAAAAGAGATAGAAGAGCTTATAAGTTTAGACCAGGGCTCCATATCTATGGCAGAACATGCTATGAATGTCACTAAGATTTTGAAGTATGATCCATAGATGAATGCAAATATGTGCACTAGGATGGACATATTCGTTTCCAACCCTTCTTCCCAATTGATAAGGTTAGGAATGAAAACTACTTTTGATAGTGACATGGATATCAGCAAATTGATGGTACATCTTGAGCAGATATAGAAAGATAAGGCTAAGAAAAGGGAGAGTCACCATAGTAAGAAGGAAAAGACTGTCTAGTTTGAGTTTACCCATCCTAAGTCTATGGGGGTTTCAAACAACAGTAGACAATAGAGTTTGAGGGGATCAATCCCTTCACCCTTTAGTGCTTCTTCACAAAAGAGGTTTATCCATCCCAACGTGCCTTATTGGGTTGACTATGTCTTCCGTATAAAATAAATATGGTTCCCTATTAACATGTATAGATTACAAGAAGCTGGAAAAAGTCATAATCAAGAATAATTACCCTATCTTGACGATTAATGACTTGTTTGATCCGTTATAGGGTTCTATCCACTTTTTGAAAATTGATCATTATTTTGGCTATTATAAGCTTAAGGTCAGGGAGGTAGATAGTCCTAAAACTTCTTTCAGAACCCTCTATGGATATTTTGATTTTGTGGTCATGTCTTTCTGTTTGACCAATGCTCTTGTAGCTTTTATGGACCTAATGAACAGGGCATTACTGTAATACTTGGACCTGTTTGTGATTGTCTTCATTGATGATATTCTGTCTACTACAGAACCAAGGAAGATCATGCATATCATATTAGAGTTATTCTTTAAATTCTTAGAGAACGTCAACTTTATGTTAAATTCTCTAAGTGTGAGTTTTGGCTTCAGTCAGTTTGCCTTCTTGGATCATGTTATCTCTAGTAAGTGTATTCAGGTGGATTTTGCAGAAAATTGATATTGTTAGAAATTGGCCTAGAATGACCTCTCCATAAAATATTTGTAGCTTTCTACATCTATCTTAATAGTATCAAAGGTTTTTCCAGAGATTTTCTTCCATAGTCGTTCCTTTGATCCGGTTGACTTAGAAGAAGGTAAAGTTTGAGTAGTCAGATGCTTCTGAGAAGAGTATTCAGAAGTTGAAAACTACGTTGATTTCAGCTCTATTTTTTACTTTGGCTGAGGGTTGTGTGGTGTATTTAGTATCTCAGGTGGATTTGAGTTGTATTTTTATTCATTATGGTAATGTGGTAGCATATGATTGATACAGCTTATGGTTTATGAGAAGAACTATCCCACTCATGCTCTTGAGCTTGCAGCCATGGTGTTTTTTCTTTGAAAATTTAGAAGAACTACTTATTATGGAGTGCATGTAGATATCTTCACTGACCATAAGAGTCTTCAGTATTTTTTTAGCAGAAAGATCTAAATCTTCGTCAGATGAGGTTGTTAAAGTTAGTGAAAGTCTACGACATAATTGTATATATCATTCAGGCAAGGTCAATGTAGTGGATAATGTACTTAAAAGGTTGTCCTTGGGCATATTGTCACATATTCATGAGGGTAAGAGAGAGTTGGTAAAGAAGCGCATAGGCTTGGACATCTTGGGATGATATTGATTGGTGATGACAATGAGGGTAAGTTAGTGCAAAATGCTTCTGAGTCATCTCTTGTTGTTGAGGTAAAAGAGATACAGGGTAGTGATCCAGTCCTAATTCAATTAAAGAGTGTAGTCCAGATGTATAAATTCTAGGTTTTCTCCCAAGTGGGAGATGGTGTTTTCAATTATTAGGATCTCATTTTTGTTCCAACAGTTGATAGGTTTAAAGAGAAGATCTTTTCTAAGACTAATAATTCTGGGTATTCTATTTACCTTGGGGATACAAAGATGTATAAAGATTTTAAAGAGGTGTATTAGTGGAGTGGTATGACGAAGGACGTAGGCGAGTTTGTATCTAAGTACCCTAACTATTAGCAAGTAAAGGTAGAGCATCAGATACCAGAAGGAGAGGTGTAGAGTTTTAAGCAGGAGTCGTCAGATCTTGCCCAACCAAAGGAGAGTGGATAGTTTAGTATAATATTCACTCCTAACTGTTGTTGTATACTTAAGACTAAAAGTTGACATAGAAGTGGGAAGTGATTAATATGGACTTTGTCACTAGTTTTGCCTTAGCTTAGAAGCATAATTACATATGGGTGATAGTAGACCAAATCACTAAGTTGGTCCACTTCTTACTGTTCACACCATCTATTCAACAGAGCCTTATGGGAGGATTTACCTTCAGTAGATTTTTAGTTGCCTATTATTTTTTACTGAGGTATGCATTTCACTTTGTCGTTTTTATTTCAGAAAGGTCTTGGTACCCAAGTTCATCTTAGCATAGCATTTCATCTGCAAATAGATGGACAGGCTGAGAGGACCATTCAAACATTAGAGGATGTGATGAGAGTGTGTGCAATTGACTTCAAGGTCAGTTGGGTTGAGAATTTTCCTTTGATAGAGTTTGCCTACAATAATAGTTATCACTCTAGTATCCAGGTGGCCCTATTTGAGGCTTTATATATGAGGAGATGTAGGTGCCCGATTACATGGTTCGAGGTAGGATAGGGAGCTAAGGTAGGTCCAGAGCTTTTTAATGATGTCATGCATAAGATTCAGACTATCTGAGAGAGATTGAAAGCGTCTCTGAGCAGACATAAATTCTATACAGATATGAGAAAAAGAGATCTAGAATTTGATGAAGGTGATTGGTATTTCTAAAGGTGTCTTCGATAAAGGTATTCATGAGGTTTGGTAATAAATAGAAATTAACTTTATGTTTTATCAGTCAGTATCAACTTTTGAGGAGGGTCGGCAATATCACCTACACATTAAATCTTCCAGCAGAGCTAGCAGTTGATTATCCGATTTTTTATGTATCTTTGCTGAGAAAGTGAATGAGTGATCCATCCTTGATAGTACCAGTTAAGAGTATCACTATTAGAGATAGCTCAACCTATGAGGAAGCCGTTGTGCAGATTCTAGACTGACTGGTCCACAGATTGAAGAAAAAAGAGATAGCTTCAGTTAAGGTTATTTGGAGGAACCGGTTAGTTGAGAGAGCTACATGGGAAGTAAAGGCAGATATGATGAGTAGATACCCACACTTTTTTCCTTTTAGTTCCACTTTAGTCTGAGGTAATCTCCTCTCTATTTAGCTTTTCTTTCGAGTGTTTGATGTTTGTAGCATGTAACTACAGCATTGTATCATTGCATGAGTCCTATTGAGTGTATTCATACAATATTGTATGAGCCTTTTAATAATCATTGCATTGTATCAATTATGAAGTTGATCTAGTAGGATTAAAAAAACACTATTACTTTACTAATGTTGAGAATTGAAGTTGAACTAGTTATAACTTGTTCATGCATTGCATAGACATTTTATTTCTAATGATATTTTATATCTTGTATTTTTTCCTTCACATATTCAGTAATTCCCATGTACTGACCACATACTCTGTGTTGCATGTTTCACGCCATGCAGATCCTGCCAGTCGTTTGGACGTTCGAGGTTGATTGGATTTGCATTCCTTAAAGCTGAAGATTTGGTGAGTCCTCATTGGTTCGAGGGTTGAGCTATGGAGTTTATTTATTCTTTACTTAGAGTTGAGACTTTGAAGTTGTTTTATTCTATTTTGAGATTAGCTAGAGATCTTATTCTAGCAATTGAATATATAGCTTATAGTGACTTTTGGAGATGAGTATAGAGTAGTACAGTTTCCATATTTATTGCAGTATTTATCTTTCATCCTTGTGAGATTCCCACTACTTTATATTTTTATTGATATTACTTTCGCTAAGCATGAGTGATAAAGTTATACATGATCCAAGGATTCATATGAGGTTACCTAGTAGCTAAGGATATTGTGTCGTGCCTAGGGATTGAGTTCGGGGCATGATTATCACGATAGTAATGATTGGTAGTGGTGGGCGTGATGGTGAAGTTGGTTGACAGTAGTAGTTGGTAATTTTTATGATGGTGACAAAAGAATGTGTGGTGGTTGATGATATGTTGGTGGTAGTTGCTGGCAATGCTAGTTTTGGTGGTGGAAATGGTTAGTATAGGGATTGAAAGTAGTGATGGTAGTGGATGATATTGATGGTGTAAATGACAGCGACGGTGATGATGATGGTGGAGGTAGTGATGGTAGTGGCAACAGTGGTGGTTGTCGAAGAATATGTGGCGGTTGCCAATATGTTGGTGGTAATTAGTTGCAGTACTAGTTGTGATGGTGCAGTTGATTTGTAGTAGGAATTAGTCGCAGTTGTGATAGTTATTGATATTGGTAGTGGAGCTAGTGGCATATTGGCGGTGGTTGCAGCGATAACTAATATAATTATAATGATGGAGGTGGTAGGTGTCGACACACTGTGCAATAATAGTTGTAATGGCAAATATGGTTGGTGGTGTGCAGTGTCAGTGCTTAATGGTTGGTGGTTGGTGGTTGGTGGTTGGTGGTTGGTGGTTGGTGGTTGGTGGTTGACGATAGTAATGGTGGATGAAAATGGTGATGGTGGTTGAGATAACAAAGGTGGTTTAGTGGGTGGTTGGTGATTGTGGATAAAGTGATGGTAAATAATATCTACACAAAAATACCTCTTTATCATATTAAAACTTTATTTTGTATTTTAATATTTAAGATTTTTTCAAACTAATTAAGTGTTTAAATCTTAATGAAAATAAATACGCTTAACGTATAAATTATTTAGGCTCAGACCTTCCCTAAGTGTAAACAGATGAGGTTAATGTACAAGGTCATTACCCTTTTTTATTATGTACTGCTTAGGATCATGTTGCCCCATTTTGAAGGAAGTATATGCGACACATTTTCTATTACTTTTTGCTCCCAACCTAAGAGCATGGGTTCTACTAAAACTAAATAAATCATTCTTCGAACTCAATTCGTTAAAGCTACCTCCAAATGAAAGGGCCCTCCAGACAAATTATTAAACTTGCAGCCAAACAATAGTCTTCGGACACAAATTGTAGTATACTGACTCAATTCAATAAAAGGTTCATTAAAACCAGGGATGTGATATCTTCTCTAAAAGTGTCAAAACAAAATAAAGGTCCTCATTTAAGAAGAATTAGATAAAATTATTGTTTCTTCCTTATGAATCGGATGATAATTCTCAATCAATATGTCACCGTATGTCTTGTCCCCCTAAATAAATATAAAAAAATAGCTTTGATAAGACATCCTGGTGGCTTATCTTTATAATTGAAATGTTGATAAGACATTCTGGTGGCTTATCTTTATAATTGAAATGTTCTATAAAAAAGTTGTATGTCTTATTCCTGGTCAATTAATACAAAACGTAATTTTACGTTTTTGAAAAAGGATCATGATAGCTTAATACTACAATATTTTATTAAAATCAAATGTCTTATTCATGGTCAATAAATACAAAATATAGTTTCAGAATAGGATCATGGCTTTTATTTCTGAAGTATTTTTATAATAATAAATATTCCTTCCCGATCAATGAGTATTGAATAGAGTCTAAAAAGGATTATGGCAACAAGCGGTGGAACTGAAGAGCAGGACACAATTGGAAAAATAGGAACTAGGAAGAAAGCTAGTGGTAGTAGCCCGCAGTTTACCACTCCTGCAATGCAACTACGAAGATCTCCAGAAGATTGAGAAGTGCATATTGTGCTCTATTTTTTGACCATTTTTTTCAGATAAGTTTTTAACTGTTAGATGCTTTGGCAGAAGCATTCGAGGTAATATGAATGACTAGAATCTAAATGCATTGGGTTACCAAGTTGTTCATGCCGAAGCATTCAACACATAATGGAAAGAATACCCTTCCAGACCGATCGTTCATAAATTTGAAAACTACACAGTGAATCTTCCACTTTCCAGACACATTTCACTAGGGGGTTCAAATAGTGGATGACTATCTGCATGGAGAAAACTTTGGCATAATAAAATGAAACACCAAATGATAGCACATGGTTAGATCAAAAGACCAAAGAGATGCTTACTCTATCCAGGAAAATATGGAAGGTTCATTTCCGGTGAAATTTAAAGTGATTTAGTATCAGGCTGAATAAAGCAATCTAAGATTGGCTTGTTAGAGTTTTTGCCCTGGTTTTCTTATTATATTTGAGTTTTACTTTTATCTGAAAGAAAATTTAATGTATTGCCTTAATTGTTTTTTTCTTTCTAAAAGAAAAGTATAATTCTCTTTCATATTTAGTTAAATTTTTTTAAGATAAAAAGTTTATAAATTGAAGATCATTCATTTCATACCACAACACAAGCATCTATAATATAATCGTTCAAAGAGTCTTGTTTAGAAGAACATTTTCTCTCAATAATTTTATGCTTTTTTAATATTTATTTTCATAATATGTAGGTTGCTTGATCAAATCATATTTCTCAATAGTTTTATGCTTTTTTAATAGTTATTTTCATAATATATAAGTTGCTTGATTAAATCATATCAAATAATATATTTTTTAATATAATTTTATGTGTCATTTGATTTATCTATTATCTTGATATATAATTATTAGCTTTTTGCATTATCTTTTGATCCCAACAAGTAATACGAGAGTCTATGATTCAATGGTCCACTAATCCAATATTGAACGAGGTTGAAGATGGGATTAAAGCGAATTCAGTTATAACTGCAACTAATTTGAAGATAATAAAGAGTTTTTGTTAAAAGAGGAGAAAATTTATATTAATCGTATTTTCAAGAATTCTGATGCTCCATCCCTTAAAAAAAAAAATCAAATTTCAACACATGCTTATTTTAACGCATTGCATCCAGTTACCAACTCCTGCTAACTTTTACCGCTTGGACTCATGCGTACTTTTATTGCTTGAGCTCTATTTTTAACTTGGGCTCATTTTTTATGCACAAAGCTTTAATTTTCAGCAGGTGCTCACGTTTAACGCATATGACTCAAATTTTTAATCGATATCTTATTTTTTAGTTATAAAGATTATATCAAGAACAAAGATCATACATGTGAGCCAAATTTTATCACGAAAATTCTAATTAAAATGGGACATTTGTTAGGATTTTTGCCTTAATCTTTTATCATATTTGAATCTTACTTTCCTTTGACAGGAAAATCAAGGTATTTTTTTTTTTTAAACACATCCACTAGGCATGGTGCCTAGGTTATTTTATAAATATATAAAATAATAGCTCATGGCCTTACAAGTTATTA
>JBDJHY010161576.1:0-12590 GCA_039654485.1 Withania somnifera | reverse complement strand
TTTTATGACTTTTTCAAAATCTTTTTGCAATAAAATATATGCATCATACAATCCATCATCAATCAAGTCATCATCATCTAGATAGTCATTTTCAAATATATCATTATCACTAAGGGTAGAGAATATTACCTCATTGTATTCGTCACTTGAGTAATTGATCTTTTCCATAAGAGCTAGGTTAACTTCCTCATCATCAACCTTATCATTACTCCATTTTGTAATAAGAAGCTCCTTCTTCTTGCTTCAATCATTTCGATCATAAGAGGGCTTGGAAGAAGTTGGTAACTTGAAATCCTTTGCAAAGTGCCCTTTCATTCCACAATTATAGAAAGCATCCTCAGATATTCTTTTATCATTATTGGTGTTCCTCCTTTGATCAACCATAGGGCCTTTTCTAAGCTCTCTTTTTCTTCTTTGCATTAGTGACTTGAACTTTCTTAATTTTTTTTGCATAGAGAGCCATTTATTTATCATCATCTTCTCCACTTTCAAGGATTTCTCTATCACTTTCATCCTTGGCTTGAGTAGAGGACTTTAGTTCTATATTTCTTTCTTTGACCCTTTGTCTTCTGCCTTTATTTTTCAAGATGATTTTGTAGTTGATCAAGGATCCAAACAAGGCTTTGAAATCCAATTTGTTGAGGTCCTTTGCCTCCATAATTGTTGTGACTTAAGAGTCCTATTCCATAGGTAAAGAACATAGATTTTTCTTTACCTTTTTACTCTCTTCAATGTGTTTCCTAAGGGAACTCAATCTATTGAGAATTTCTAAGAATCGATCCAACATGGTAGTGATGGGCTCTCCTTTTGAACATTTGGTAGTCATGAAGGAGCATGTTGATCTTTGTCTCCTTGACTTAGGAGGTACCCTAATGAGTGACCTCAAGTCTATCCCATATCTCTTTAGCACTCTTACAAGATGAAACTCTATTTTTTTCCTTAATGGTAAGAGCAAAAAGAATCAATTGCATTGCCTTGGCATTTATTTGATCATGCCTCCAATCTTCATCATCATAGTCCAACTCTTTCTTTATGTTTCCATTTACGTCTATAGAATTATTTGACCTTTGATGATCACCTTCCAAAGTTTAATATATTGACTCTTGATATATATCATTATTCTATTCTTCCATAGAGAATAGTTTACGCCATTGAACTTTGGAGGTTTGTTTGTGGTTGTTCCTTCTTCAAAGAGGTTCAATGTAAGATTCATAGCCATTCTCGGATCTTGAGATCTTAGGATGTAAATCCTTCAATTAAGAGTCAAAGCTCTAATACCAATTGTTTAGTAGGTTAACCACACTAGAAGAGGGTTGAACAGTGTGGTGGCTTTTTCTAATCTTTTCAGGTTAGCAAGAGAATATAAAAATAGGAATGAAAGAACACAAATGATTTATAGTGTTTCTTCCAAACTCTTTCCTACATTCACTACCTAAGTTCTTTACAACTTAGGCTTTTCAACTATCACAGACAAACATACAATCACTTTGACGACAAGTGAGAGCTCTTTACAACTTCTTGATTCTTGTTTCAAGAAAAACCTTCTCATTTGAGTTGGAAACTATCTCTATGTTTCCCAACTCTTCAACACTTACAAAATATGAATAAAAATCATAATAAAGTATAATAACAAGTGGTACAAAGAATTAAGATATAAGATGAAGAACAAGAACTTTGTACAGTAAGTAGATGAGTGTTGAATGCTTTGATTTTGAGAGAATATTGATATAAAATGTTGGGTAGTGTTCAAAGTTGCTTATCTCTCATCTTTGATGTGTATTTATAGTTGTCTCAGCTTTTATAGCTGTTGTGAGATCAATTCTAGCCGTTGGCGCTTATTAAATACTGCAATAAATGCTTCTGACAGCTCGATTAGTCGACCAACTTTCAGTTTTGGTCGACTAAAATTTAATTTGGTCGACTAACACTTGATCTTGCTCGACTAGCCATTTTCCAGTAGCTTACTACTTCTTGTTTACCCGACCAACATATAGTTTTAGTTGACTAAGGCTTCACCAAAATGTTTGATCATTTCTTTTATTTGATACCCATGAATTGTAAATCAAAACTAGCCGTTGGAGGAATTTGAGTACTAATTTTCTTCCTGTATTGGTTGACCAAACATCTGTTTGGTTGACTAACCCATTTTCCAGTAGCTCACTGTTTTCATTTGGTCGACCAACATTGCATTTTTGGTTGATTGAACTGCTCCTTGTTGGTCAACCAACTCTTGGGTTTGGTCGACTAACACACTACTGTTTCTTAAGAAATACATCATGTTAAGTTGTTGTAATGCCTCAAACGAGTATGTGAAGTTCCAAAATGATTGTATGATCTAGGATACCTTTCTTGAACATGTTCTTGCATTTTTTAGCACTTTATTAACATTCAGTCTTTAACTTAATATTTTAGTCATCAATCAAAATATAAAGGGATAATTTGTGAACCACTCTTGGTCCAACACCATCTATAAAAAGGTCTTTGAGTATACTTTCTAACTCAATGAACTGCATGTCATTTGAAGTTTGTAGTAAAAGATTATAGTCCTTTTACTAAAACATGTCTAGCAGTGAAGTCACTTCACGAGTCCTGGACTTCAGCAGTATGACTCATGGTTTGCTGGACTTCAACAGTATGACTCTTAGTGAGTTTCATGGAGTGAGTCTAGAATCTTCCTATTTACTATTAAGGGTCCATGAGACCCAACCACAAACATTGCTACGGAAGACCACGACCCGTACTATCAAATTGTTGTATATAACCCGAAAAAAAAAACTTTAGTTCATGGGGTACGAAACCAAGACCACAAGACATAGAGTTGATGTATATGAATAGTGTAAATTATCATGGTACCGGGGGGGGGGGTTTACAGTGACTCCAGGCTCATGGAGGTGCACACCACAAGCCGAGAAGCGCTACTCCATGATTCGTGGAGTTTTTCCAACCACTTTCCTAGTTTATTTATTTAGGGCCATTTTGGGTATTTTATTTGAATTTTGGGGCTAAACCCATGATATTTTGGCTTCTAAACATAATAATATAAATACCCTAAATATTTAATTCATAATTTTTTTCGCAAATCAAGATCCAATCTATGATTTTCTTCCTACTTCTTTAAAGAGGCAAGAACTAGGGTTTTCTTTGAAGCTTTATTATAGCAGCTTGGTACTTGAGTTTTCACCATAAAATTGCTTGTAATAAGGTATGTATGATTTCAAAAAGGACTCATTTTATCCTTGTTTCCAAAAATTCTTTTCTAAATAAGGTTTTGAAGATGTAAAAGCTTGTTAGGGTTCTTGTTTAATCCTATAAACTATGGAATCCTGAAGTAATGATTTAATTGATATTTTTGAGTTAGAATTATAGAGTTTTCATGATGATTATTTAATTATAAAATTCCTCATGAGTTAGATTATTTTCATAACTGAAGTAAAAGAAACAAAGAAGCTTTGAGATAAGAATTGATGATTGTTTTCAAGGTTTATTCTTACAAATTGAATTGAGCATTAAAATGTCATAATTACTTAACTTTGTGCATGATTTGTCTATGAACATGAAATATGTATAAATTGACTATTTTTGGATGATTAGGCCTAGTTAAAAAGAATTAATGAAGCATGTTTAAATTGAATAGTTTTGGCTATTGGGCCCAGTTGAAGAAAATAATACATAAATGCTTAACTTGATAACCTAAAAGATATGCAACTATGGAAGTGTCATAATTGGATAAGCTTACCCGATCAGTGGTAATTGATAGATGTGATAGCTTGTATTTCTGGGAAGGGGAATTTCACTAGTCATGGAATAGTTCAAAGTGAACCGTATTGGATTCAGGCCCAGTTAAAGTAAAGAGACGGTTTTGGCTCAAGGACCAATTAAAATAAAGTCATAATATGTATGAGAGGAGTATTAGTACCGATGATGGGCAAACGAAGGTCCCAATACCCAAATCTGCATAGGCTAACGTAGGGATGATATTTATATCGGTTTTTGGTACTGCTCAGTTGTACCTGTAGCCTAGTTGGATCCAATAGAGGTAGCATTTCCTTTCACTTTGGCAAGGTTAGAAGGCCCTACTCATAGAGTGTAGTGAGGACTTCATAGTTATGTTCTTCTCTTAGTCGTATATTATTGAGGTGTATCGGTTATAGAAACTCCCAAAAAGAGAAGTAAAAGGGATAGTTTTGAAAGAATAAAGTGAAAACTTATTTTTAAATAAGTATTTATGTTTTGTTAAAAACTGAAAAGTTAAGATGTTTTGGTTGATTTTACTTGAAATATGAGTTTTTAAATTGTTTTTTATTATAAACTGATAATTTTCTTAGTTGAGTTAGAGCTGAGGTTGATATTTACGGTTCATACATTACATAGTACTTATCATTATATTGTATAGCCTATATTTTACCTGTTTATATACTCATTACATGTTTTTGTGTGCTGACTATACTCTTACTGCATGTGTTAAATCCCGTGCAGATATTGCCTACCATCCAAACATTCGAGGTTAACGTTACTTGCTTTCCTAAAAGACTAGAAGATTTGTGAGTGCTCACTTGATTCAAGGGCAAACTATGGATTGTTTATTTTTTCGGTATAGAGCTTGGACATTATCTTCACTATTTATTATTTCATTTGTTAGAGACTAGCTAGTAAACTCTTGTTCTAGAAGACCATTATTTAGCTAGTAACGACTTTTAGACTGAGATGTATGGTTTGAGACTTGAGTTTATCTATTCTTTATTTGAGACTATTTAATGATTATTATAAGGAGCCCTTACACTTTTGATATTATTTTTATTGCTTCCGCTGAGTGATATTTGTGGAGCTATGCATGATCTAAGTGGTTCTTCCAAGGTTGCTAGGGCAATTTAGTGTTTAAGTATGCTGGTCATGCCTAGGGGTGAGCTCCGGGGTGTGACAACATTGTACCTACACAAAAGGTGCATAAGTACAAGTATGAGTACATAAACAATGATACTCAACAGAGTCCTCATCTGGTCCTAATATAAAGCAATGATGAATACCTTGACATCCAACCCCCCTCTAATAACTACAATTCTTACAATTATATACTACAAACTAACAACGTTCTATACAATTACATGAAAATATATATAGATATACCAACACACAAAAACAAGTATTTAAAAAAAATATAACGTATCTCAAGTTCAACAATACAGATACAAATCATCAGCAAGGATCTCAATAAGAATATACTTCATAATAGAAACAATAATGAAATCAAACCATAGGAAATATTAGTTTCAAATTCAGGCTCCGGTTAAGAGCCTTGACATATACCTTTCAACAACTTAGACACTTAGTATGAGTCTCGGTCTATGTCTTCCCAACAATATAGGTACCCAATTAGAGTCTAGGTATGCACCTCTATTAACAATATAGGCACCCGATTAAAGTCTCATCATGTGCCTTTTCAATAATAGAGACACCTAGTTAGAGCCTTGACATGGTCTTTCCTTATTCGCATATTTCTAAGCCATAAAAAAAATTCAATATTCAATGTCAACATTTACACAATTATCTCAAGTAGTTTGTAGAAAAAGTGCCTATTTCCTATCAAGGAATAAGCATATCGACTTTTATAAAATTGCAAGTCACTTATTCATTTATGAAATTAGCGTCAACATGGCATCAAATTTCAACTCAATGTATCAATAAGCCATCACGAGGCAACCACAATATAATTTCATTCCAGTATAATTATGTAATCTCAAAGCATCATCACAGGGTATACTCAATCACAGTCAAGTAACAATATGAATTAGACACTTCCCATCAATCGAGTACCTCAAAGTACTAAAATAAGATTCCAATCTCAATTCATTTAAGTCTAATCAAGGCATCACAATTTACAATCAAAGAGACAATTCACAACAATAAGTCATAGAATCATATGTTCAAGTAATAGTTCCTCATTTTTAGCCCGACATGCTTGACTCTAGTGCCTAGGTGAGCCTCGTCATTTAACCCATGCAAGCACCCCCAATCTACCCATTACTCCCTATTACAAGTAGTAAATGACGAGGGTCACCTAGGCATTAGTAAATGACCCAGTTCTTATTAGTAACTGGCTATCAGACAATCAAATTATATTAGTATTCAGACTTGTAGAGAGTTGCTAGTTTTACATTTAATGAGATTACTTATTGGTGCCTACTTAGTTGCTTCCTCTTAGTATTTTCTCATGATTAATGTACGCTAGATCCAAGGATACTCTTGGGGCTACTCTGTGGCTCTAGGTTCCATGTCTCATCCAAGGTGTAAAGTCGGGGTGTGATAAATTTGGTAGAAAATACAACGGTGTGAATGAAATCCACATGTACTTAGTGACAACATCAACACCCAATCTAAAGAAATAGAGGCAGGTGGTCCTAACTGTTTAATCTATACTTGGCATAGTGATGTGTCAAAATCATGTAAATACAAATCCATATAGCAGCTTAATCCAACGATAGAAGATATAAATTCAAGTACTTATCTCAAACCAAATCCAAATTAAATATTGGCCAATAAAATCAATATCACGATCACAATTAAAATTTTCACGCACAAATAAATGCAAGTTAAATAAAATAATATATATGGTGCATGCCTCATATGTGATCAATATCTATATGTACCTGCTGCTATTAGCAGAAAGATGGTATATAAGATTACTCGCGAGCTCTATATATAAGAGCTGTCCAAAAAATCCCACAGAGGCATAACTAAAAATGACCTCAGCTCCATCCACAAATAACCTCAGACCCATATTGCTGATATATTCCTCAATAATTTATCACTAGTAAGGACCTTAGAACCATCTCATGTCATCTCTAAACAATTAATAATGCAACGAAAATGATACAAATGATATCTATTTATCAACTCGAAAGCTAAATTTCAGGTATTAATTATCTAGGCACATATCAATGAGAAAATATAGCAATAACACTAGTTCTACAACAACAGTTAGACTCCTAGGCATATAATTCAACAACTCGGAGACAATATTAATTTTTCATCACCTATCACTGGTACAAATTTTCATGACCCGCAGTTACCCCTAGAAGAAAAAAAGCATCAATAGACATAGAGTGTCCCCTGAGTACCCTTGGTTCACACACAACTCTAACCATTAACTCATCAGCAGAAGAAAACCATAATGACAATATATATACTGATGGGAAATCTCACATATCAAAAGTAAAGACTGAATAAAAAAGTAAACTCCCAATCAATAAGCACTACATCAACTGTCTGAAAGCCTCTAAGTACTAGAATACTAGGCTTCTACGACATATCCCAGCTAACCTTATAATGAATAAAACAAAGTATACCAAGTAGTCTAGACATCTCTAATAAAAATAATAAATAAACAAACTAGTTCCTTGTCACGCCCTGAAATTCAGGAGTGATAGCACCTAAATTCCCAATTCGGTAGGTCAGCCTAAAAGGCATTTTAAATGTGAAAGGTAATATATAAGAGAAATGTAAACATGCAAAAGACTTATAATATACCCAAAATAAGATAGCCACTATACAAAGCCACTAATTAATAGTTTATACAAGTTTGGCCTAAATCTCAAAGTCTTTTAAGAAAATAAAAAATCCACGATAAAAGAAAGAGACTCTAGAGACTGTGAATGAGTATCAGCTACCTCTAGAAGTCCCATGATAAGTGGCTAAGTATGAGGATAGATATGGATCAAGACTGATCGATTTCAGCATTTGCAAGACGTCGTACGGTACTCAACGACGTCCTTGACTAATATAAGTTAAAAGAACTAGTGATAACTCCTAATATTCAACTACCCTACGATACTAAAACCTGCAAACATTTTATATATAACAATCCAGTATACAACCTAATTCACAAGGTTGCACAAAATTATGAATCATGATATCACATCATCAAATAATTCCCTTATGTCAATGCAATCAACCCAAATTAATTCACCTTTCCCAAGTACACATAATCTAGAAATTAATCACTAATGCTTTATAAAGAAACCAAATAACCTCAACATCTATAAAATAATCTCACTCGTGAGATTTTTCGTACCTTTGAGCCTCCAAACGAGCATAATTTAGTTACCAATCACAAAAAACATAAGAAAATACCAAAATCAACGCTAAAAACTCATTTAATCAAAGTTAATTAAAAAAACAACCACGGTCCCATGGGATTAAAACCAAAACTTTATTGTAAAACTATGTTACTCGTACTTGGATAAGTTAAATATCAATTTTTATTGGAAACCTATTCCATTACATGGTTGGAAATCAAAATTTTATCAATTTTTGAGTTCATGTCAAAAACCACCATTTCTTGGTTTAAAACCTTCAATTCCTATGTATTAATCATGTTAAAGTGATGGGGAATTGATTAAAAGTGATTATAAAACTTACCCAATTGATACTTTCAAAATTATTTCTTAGATTTGCTAAAATGGGATTTTGGTTCCTTTATTCCATGAAAAATGAGAGAAATAAGGGACTGACCTTAAGCCCATTAAGCTTTCGCGATCATGATCACAACCTCCCTTTGTGATCGTGACACTTGACCCAGAATCTGACCTTCGTGATTGTAACCATTAGACCGCAAACATGAGGAACAATTTCCCCCACTCACTGCGTTCGTGACCAAGGAACGCAAATACGATGACATGCCCTAACTAAAGAAACAATGACAACGATTCACAACTTCAAATTTCAACTCCAAATGGACCCTTGAGATTTATTCAGAATCACGTGACAATAAACTATATATGCAACCATACTAACTTTGACATTATGGGCTTAATAAGACTATCAAAACACGTGTTCGAGGTATCCTTGCCCCAATACTATCCAAGGGTCTATTTTTAACTAAAATCACCCAAAATAACCAAAATACCCCCCGAGGCTTACAAAAAATATAAGAGGCCTCTTTTTAGGATAAAAACCACCTCCCAAATCCAACAAAAATTTGTATTTTTTATCTAGGCGATTTAAGTCGGAATGTTGCCAAAGTCAACCATTTCAATTAAAACTCAACTTTATCCCATCTAATCACTTAAAATCACCTTGAATTGCCTAAAATAGGAAATGAAGGTGCTACTAGACCAAAGTTGACATTCTGGAGCTGATGGAACATATGGATTTCCCTTTCGAGGTCCCACACTTTAGATGACTTGTAGATTTCCTTATTTTCACTTTAAGGATCCAAAACTCAAAACTTCCCATAACGTAATGATAACTCATTTTGTTCTCAAAACAACTATGAAATCACACTTAGTTTGGTATAATGCAACTATGAAAAGGGAAAAACAATCAAAATGCACAAAATTAGAAAAAGGTTATTACAACATCCACTATTAAAAATCATGTTTGTCCTCAAAAATAAGAAAGAAAAAGTTCCTGAATGGTTAAAAAATTAAGGGTACTGGCTATGTATATCTGACTAGATCTCCTAAGTAGCCTCCTAGATAGTTCGGTGCCTCCACTATACCTTCACTGAAGGTATCTCCTTGGTTCAAAGCCTTAGGAACTGTCTATCTATTATGGCAAATGGCTCCTCCTCAAATTATAAATTTGGGTCCAAACTCAAAGTATCCCTCCAAAGCACATGAGACTTGTCGGGTATATACCTTCAAAGAATAGAAACATAAAAGACTGGTGAACCATGGAAAAACCAGGTGGTAGGGCTAACTTTTAATCCACTTCTCGCTTCCGCTCTAGAATCTCGAAAGGAACATTAAAATGAGGGTTAAGCTTTCCTCTCTTCCCTAATTACATCACACCTTTCATAGGTGACACCTTCAACCACACTCTATACCCTCCATAAACTTCAAATGTCTAACTCTCCTATCAGCATAACTCTTATGCCTACTCTAGGTCATAGGAAGTCAATTCTGAATCAGTATAACTCTCTCCATGGAGTCTCTCAATAAGTCAGTACCCCATGGCCTCTCCACAGAAGTCTCAAACCATCCAATCAAAGATCTACACCTCCTACCGTATAGAGCCTCAAAAGAAGCCATATAAATACTCAAATTATAACTGTTCTTATAGGAAAACTATGCAAGGTGTAGGAATCGGTCACAACAACCACCAAAGTCAATAAAACATGCTCGCAGCATATCCTCTAATGCCTGAATAGTGCACTCAAACTGGCTATCGGTCTGAGGATAAAAAGTTGTGTTTATATCAAGCTTGAGTATCTATCTCATGCTGAATAGTACTTCAAAAATCCAAAGTAAATTAAGTACCTCGATCAGATATGATGGGCATAGGACTCCATGAAACTGAACTATCTAGATAACATAAATTTGAGCCAACTCCCTAGCACTATGTTTCACCTTAACTAGAATGAAATGTGAAAATTTAGTCAATCGATCAAACACCACCCAAATAGAGTAATAACCACTCGATGTACTAGGAAATCCTACAATAAAGTCCATAGCTATGCGCTCCCACTTCCACTGGGGATAGGCATCCTCTTTGACACACCTCCCGGCCTCTGGCACTCAAACTTAACCTGTTGACAGTTTAACAACCTAGAAACAAAGTCGAAAATATCCTTTTCATACCGCACCACTAGTAATGCTTACTAATATCATGATACATCTTCTTCACCTCTGGATGCATAGAATATCTAGAACTGTAGGCCTCCTCTAAGATCAACCTAACCAAGTCACCAAACTTAGGAACACTAGTTGTAATGACCCTCATTGTTATTTATGATAAATACGTGATATTTTATATTCTAGAGCATTTCAGTAGTTTCCCCAAGTCATTTATGACTTGCTGGGGACCGTTAGTTTGGCTCCCTGGAGGCTCAGTTGAGAAATATCTCAAATTGCCTGTGTTAAGAGTTTAAAACTAAGTGACCAAAGTCAACTTTCCTTCAAGACGATATTGGAATTAAATTTCAACTTGACAAACAAAGTCAAGACTGACCTTAAGTTTGTGTTTTGGAGTTTTTTTTGCAATTTATGCCAATTTGTTGATTTTAGTTACGTTTATGGCCTAAAGTGGAGCTTTGGTGGTATTTTGGTGTTCGGAGTGGCGGATTGGAATTCTGACGCTTCCTTTAACTCTAGAATGGTGGTTTTAGAATAATGGAGATATTGGTTCATTTACCGGGCTTGTCGTCATATTTTTTGAGGTGTTGGTGGGAAATTCTTAAATTTTAGCCTATGGGTAGACTGGGTCAACATTTATTTGAAAAAAACTTGGATTCTGATTTCGTCTGTGCTATTGAGTCCAAAATGTCATTTCGGGTGTGCGTGCATAATTTATTTGCATAAATTAAAATCTGAATGCATTTCGAGTGGTGATTCAGAGTACTTTCTTCTCTTGAATCTGTTGTCAAACCTGCAACTAGTGCAGGAATCATTTGTTCTTTACAATCACAGCCATAGCTCACGTGATCGTGATGCACTGGCTAATGAATCTAGGCGATCGTGAGGCAACTCACGCAATCGTGATGACTAATCTCTAGTACTCTACACGATCTCATAGTAAGTCCATGCGATCGCAATGAGTAAATTCCCTGGCAGTTTATAAAAACCCTACACGACCCCTACGTTTTAATTCAGTTAAAAAATTTTCTGAAAAAACTATCCCAAACATCATTCCAAGGCTAAGGAAAATCCCCACATTGTTCTTCTTCGATTTCTACTTGTTTTGGGTAAGTTTCTCCTTTGTTTTAATTCTTGAATTCCTTGGTTTCCTCCATTAATGGACCCAATTGATGAATTTGATATAATCATGCCATAATCCATATATTATTGAGTAATTCTTTATTCCTTGAGTATATGTTTCTTCTATTATTATTAATACATCAAAATTCCAACGTTTAATCCATAAAAATTGCATCTTTGACCCTCTTACAATCAAATCAGCCCAGCCTATTTTGAAGCCTTTCCCGCACTTGAATTGTGCTTAATTTTGGAGCACAGGTTCCTGGTAACATTTGGAACCCCATAGTGATGTTTATTTTTAGTTCCGGTGAGTGGGCCCCACAAGCCCGATTTAGGTCTAATTTTAAGCCCAGTCCAAAATTTAATATAAATTATACCATTAGACTCATATTGACATATAGAATACTTTGGTATAAGTTTAAGATCGTTTGGATATCTTTTGATGTCAGTTGGAATAAGATTCGTGAATTTGCAGTGTTTATCGTCAGATGACAGGTAGACTCTGTGGGGGTATCTATGGGCTTATAGCTTTAATAATTGTACTAAATTTCATCCTTAGGTAGGGTAAATAGTTGGATATAGTGATATTTATATTTTGGAAACCAATTGATACGGTGCCTGTGACTTAGAAGTTGTTTAGGTATCTATGCTTTGCATAGGAAATTGCTAGCACATGATCATATATTTATATATACTTGTTGATCTATTGTGAATTCATGACACGAGAGGTTGGTCCTATGACTCCAATGAGAGTGCATTAGGGTTGGGTCATTATCACCACTTGATTATTGAGCCGCAGAGGCTAGACACTGATTTGAGTAATAATGATGAATAAAGATATAAGTTGATAAATTGGAATATTTAATAACAATATAATCAATGAATTTTTTACTGTTT
>JBDJHY010161565.1:0-12590 GCA_039654485.1 Withania somnifera | reverse complement strand
CTCGAGTTTTTACATCTTTATTTCTAGTCTAATTTGCACTTTAGTTATACCTAATTAAATATACTCTTATAAATTTATAATTGATACTTGGACCTAAATCACTACTTAGCTTTGTCAAGTGAATTAATTAAATTTAAGTCCCTAAGGGTTCAACAATCCGGCTCGCAAGAGCCACTATATTACTTGTACGATCACGTACACTTGCGTGTGTGTTTGGACACAACAAGTTTTTGATATTTAGGGCATTGAGAGGTGGGGTCCTCCAGGGGAACGGACCCCACTTTGATATTGAGATGCGTTCCTCCGAGACATGGATCCTGTTATTGATTAGGAAGCACGGACCTTTGGTTCGCAAAGCCTGTTGTTGATATTGAGGCGCGGTCCTCTAAGAATGAGACCTTGCTATTAATTAGGAGGCATGGACCTTTGGGGTATGGAACCCATTATTAATATTAAGGGGCAGACCCTGTTATTTATTAGGAGACACAGACCTCTGGCACGTGGACCACACTATTTATAATTAGATGTGGACCCTATTATTGATTAGGAGGAGTGGACCTTCGGGGTATGGACCCTACTGTTGATATTGAGGTATGATCCTCCAAGGCGTGGACCTTGCTATTAATATGGAGGCATAGACAACACTGTTGGCACTGAGGTGCGGCCTCCTGGTACATGATGGATATGTTTTAATTTACCCTTTAGCACCTACTATGCATTAACTTTACTCACATTATTTGTACTTTCCTGGCTTAATGGGGAGTCACGGTGAGTTCTTGCTGTGATGTTTTTTCCTACCAAAGGGATGAGGCGTCAGCTAGGTTCTTGTGTGCTTCTTCTATTTGTACTCAGTGGTCTTGTGGATGGTCCATTTGGTTTATTATTTGTTCCTTAATTTATTCATATTCATGATCATACCTTATTCCTTGTGGTTACCTTCGACTTTCGTCTGTAATATCAGCTTGAGTTCAGGTACGCTTTCAATAGACCATTTTTTATCCTATGGCAGAGTTGGTTATCCCTGTACGACAGTTGTGTTTAGGCTACCTGTTTAGTTCCTGTACTTACTTTTTGTTAGTATTAGTTAGAATTTGTTCTTATTACCTATTTATGTATTTAACAGTTAGTTTTATATTGCTTACTTACCATTATTGACCTGATTTACTTTCCTCTCCAGTTCTTTACTTGTATTTTATTTTAGCCTGTTCCGACTATGATTCCTACTAGATACCCATATTTGGTACTCATATTGCACTCTATACCACTTTCATGGTGTAGATACTGGTAAAGGATATAGGAGTCTATGTTATCGTGTTGGGTAGATTTGCTGATCTACAGAGACTACAGTGGGCTTTGACATTCAAGAAGATCGTGGCTTCCATATTGTTATAGCCTGCTCTATTTTGCCCATGGAAGGCCTTGTGTAGTACTCTTTCATAGGAGCTTGTACTTGTATATATTTATTTTTTGGATTTGCGTTGTATGTATCTATTTCTGCTTCCTTTTGCTAGTTCTTCTTTAATTATTATCCTGTTGTTCATGTTTATGAGCATTATGGTCCATTACGAGTAGCTCTAGGTTGTAGGTATAGGCTTGTCAACATGAGGGTTGCTGACGCCATAATGAACTGAAATTTGGGTCTTGATAGAGTGGTATCATAGCCTAGGTTCACCGGACTCTTTGGCATTAGAGCAAGTACCTAGTAGAGTCCTGCGAATTGGTACGTTGACATTAGTATCTAATCTTTAGGAGTCTATGGGGTGCCTTAGGAAAGTTTTCATCTCTTCATTCTATTTTTCCATGCATATTCATATCATTTCTAGAAAACTCACTTTCTCTTCACTCTCTAGTAGATGGTAGGTACCAGATGTTCCCCGTACACTACACAACCTCAGACAACTCCTACACCACCACACAGTTTGCATCGCACCGCCTGCTGTACTCAGAGATTTGTTATGGCAGATGTTGTAGATGCTTGATGGGGTATTAGCAGTTAGGCCCCAGCCATCTTCTCAGGGAGTAGCATAGGGTGCAACCCCTCCCATAATATCTACAGCCCCAGTGGGGTCCAATGCCATCGACCATGCCAGCTCAGACTATTACTACATATATAAAAGCACCAGCTAATACTATACCCGCTTCTGAGGTGCAAAAGATGTTAGACCATTTTTTGTGGATCCCCATGAGTTTATCATAGTCTTGAGGAGTGCCTGAGGACTATGGACTTATTATAGATGTAGCGGGCCGACTTTACTTCCTAATTGCTTGAGGGTGCAGCTAGACATTGGTGGTGGGTTTTCAGAGATCGTAGGCACCAAGTTCAGCCCCAGTGACTTGGAGATATATTTTAGAGGCCTTCATAGCCCAGTATGTGTTGAACCACGGTTGGTTCACTAGAATCATCCCAATGTGTTTTTCTTAATGACCAAACCGTTAAGTCAAAGATTCGATGTTAATGGAACTCCTTCAAACTTGTGAAGATGTTCGTGGATATGATTATATGTCAAAGAAACATACGGAAGCTTAAACGATTCATTTTGAGGCATTTCAAGTGCTCAAAGTGAACTATTTATGAAGAACAAGAAGACCATTAGTCGACCAAAAGAGTATTTTAGTCAACCAACAGAAGCAACATTAGTCGACCAAGAGTAATCTTTAGTCGACCAAATAGTGCCCAGCAAGAAATTACAAATCAGCTATTAGTTGACTAATGAAGAACTTTAGTCGACCAATCGAGCAACAAGTTGAAGAAATGATTTTCCTAATGTCTACATTGATCAACAATATAATGGGATTAAATTGGAGTATTTGGCATTGATTTGAATTCTAAAAGAATATTTTGGTGACACATTAATCGACCAACATGGCAATGTTAGTCGAGTAAAGTGTACAGTCCAAAATAGCTACTGGAACATGTTTTAGTCGACCAAAAACTCATTTTGGTGGACCAACAAGAGGTGTTAGTCGACCAAGACATCAAATTAGTCTACCAATCTGGTGTCACAAGCATTTATGACTTCATTTATGAGCTATAACGGCTAGTTTTGCTTCACCAACGGCTATGTCATCTTGAGCACCTATAAATACACCTCAAGAGTGATTGAATAGATGAGGGGAACACACTACAACATTACTCATCATTCCAATCTCAAAATCAAGTGTTCATCACCAAAAATATAGAGTACAAAGTTCTTGAGCTATTTCCTGTATCCTAAATCTTTGTACAATTGTTCTATCTTGTATTTGTTGTTGTAATAGAGTTCTCACTTAGCTTTAAAGTGAATAGAGTTCTCACTGTGATTGTAGGGGTTGAGAGACAATCGAGAGTTTTTTTCTAACTCATTGTAATGGGTAGTTCTTGAGCCAAAAGTCAAGAAATTGTTATTGTTGTTGTGGTAGTGAAAGAGCGTAAGTTGTTGAACTTAGGTAGTAGAGGTAGGCAAGGATGAACCACTATAAATCTTTTCTGTTCTTTATTACCTTTTTCATTGCCTTCTTCCATTCCGTAAAAAGTGTCAAAATACCACACCCACTATTCAACCCCCTTCTAGTGTGTGTAATCTGCTCTACACAGCGTTATCTACACCTCAAATGCAAGTAAAGTAGGAGTGGGTGCTAGTACAGAAGCAGTGGAAGTAACCTGAAATAATGCAATTGGTGGTGCCGATGGTGGTGTTATTGGGGCTACAAACATTGGGGAGGAGGTGGACCCTGCCACATTCCCTGAGCAGATGATTATGGCATGGCTGTTGTTGTACCTTTTAACATCTATAACATCTACCATAATAGGTCTTTGAATAGGGCCAGTGGTGGCTGAACAGGATGGGGCGGTGGCACAGGAGGTGCCCGCTACTATGAAATAGCTGGGGCAATAGGGATTGATAGAGAATCCTCCCCTAATCCCTCCCTTCTAGATAGTGGAGGTTCCCGATCCATACAAGATCCTCTAGTATGGACCATCTGCGAAAAAGTGAAGTCAAAATAATTTCTCAAAAATTGTATGAATATGAACACATGACAGAATTCAAAAGATGAGAGTGTTTCCTAAGGCACCTCGTAGCCTCTTGAAGCTTGGATGTAGACGTATGTACATCGATCTGTAAGACTCTACAAGATACTTTCTCCAACGCTAGAGAGACCAGTGAACGAAGGCTCCTAAACCACTCTGTCACGACCTAAAATTTGGGTCATGCTAGAGTCTATAACTCTCCAGTAGAAAAGCCTAACCCTACAACCCAGAGATATGCATAATGGGCTATATACGATAGAATCATCAAACACACAAAAAAAAACATAAGAAGATATATGTAAAATTAAAAGTAGAAGAAATACAAAAAACTGGTGTCAATGGCACATGGAGCTACTAAAAAGAGTATCCAAAAGATAAAATATATACAAAGAAACTCCTACAAAAGTGAAGCTAAACAGGTCCTGCTATAGACAAAAATAAAGTAAGTTGGAAATAAGGAAAACCACGGTCAGCTCGGACTACAAAGCTCAATGTAACCTCCCCAACTAGCTGTATCTACTCTGCACAACCTCGACGTCTCTAATAACCCCTACTAGTATCTGCACCACAAAAATGGTATAAAAGTGCAGATTGAGTACCAAACAAAGTACAAGTAAGGAATGGCAAGGAAGTAAAACAGGTCAAAGAAATTAGGAATATGGTAAAACAAATAGATAATCTAAAAAGATAAAGATGCCGGAGTGCTATACCATCAACAAAATGTAAGTATAGGTTTATAGGGAGCTAAACATGGCAGACATATAAAGGTAATAACCACTATCCGAAAACCCAAATTTAAAGTAATGGAACGTAACTATGACCCAGCTAATCCAAGACCCAACTTACCATATATATATATATACACATTGTGAATAAAGGATCGAAAGGTAAGGTATATCTAAGTATGGAACATAACGTAAGCATACAAACCTACCTGGCGCCCCATTCGGCCGGTAAGAACAAACAACATAACAAAACCCATTGTGACTCCCCCTTAAGCTCAGTGAGCACAAACAATACGAAAGAAATACACGGTGGTGCATGAAAGTAAATCTAAATAAAGTCTTGTCATACCATGGGACTCTATCTCAGTGTCAAATATCGGGGATACATGCCCCTACCAATACCAATCTAAAGGTCTATGCCCTGGAGGACTGTGCCTCAACTAAAGTCCTGGGTTAAATCCCTGTTAGTGCACAACTTTGGGGTCTATACCCCACACATGCCATAATCTAGGTCCAATCCTTGGAGGACCACATCTCAAACTCGAGTGCAGGGTAAGTGCCTCATCCATACCTCTCTCAAAGGTATGTGCTTCATCTGTACCATACTCAAGGTCTGTGCCTTATAGGACCAGGCCTCAAACTCGAGTGCAGGGTAAGTACCCCATCAGTACCCATATCGAGGTTTATGCCTCATTTTTTCCATACTCAGGGTTTGTGATCTGGAGGACTGTACCTATAAATCAAATATAGGGTCTAAGCCCTATTAACACCAGTTCCACACTTAAATCCAACAATATACAAATGCTCGATCATGACATAGCAACAACAATGCTTATAGTGATAGGAATGGAAGCAACCAAAGTCTAAGATCGGCCAAAGGCCACCAGCTAAGAGCTCATCTAAGAACACTCACCGCGTGAAAACTCGAATAGACTCCAAGGTCTGTGGACCCCCACATGGTGAGGCTAGGAACTAGACACACAACCGTTCACCCACTACGTCTCTTCACGGACCCTAAAAAATCAATAAAAAAAGTCAAGTAGAAAGAAGCGATCAACCTAAAATCCAACTCACACTATTTTCCACAACACAAGCACAAAATAATAGCCTAGTCTATAATGAAAGTAATAAACCTAGCGTACCTAGGCACAAGTGAAAGTCCTCTAAATGCATGCACCATAGGACCGAAGCTCCGAACGTAATAAAAATTATCTGAAATTATCAAATGTAAAATGGGCCCTAAAGACCAAAAATTTAAACTAAAAATATCGATATGAAGGCCCCAGCTCAAGGAACACGTGGTTCAATTTTGAGCTCCGTAAAAGCACCAAAAGAACCTAAATTAGCCAATAAGTAGTCGTACTTCTAAGGAAAAACATGCACTAGGTGATCAAAGCATGAAATGAGCAAATACGTACCCAGAGAGCGAGTATTATGCTCTAAAATGGCTCACTAAGCTCAAAATGTAACACACCTAGCCAAACACGTAATTAAGAAGAAAAAAGAAAAATCCTCCATGTGATTCTAAAAAACATAGGGGATCAAATTACCACAACAATGAGGAAACGATGGAAGGATGGTTCAGCGGAGGGTGAACAATACTTAACAAGGGCACCGAATTGGGCTTGGGGTGGGGATGGAACATAGGAGAGTGGTGCAAATAACTAAGTGAGGAAATAAAGGCTAGAGAGGTTTAAAAGTGGCTCAGGTGCTGATTTATCAGCTTATATTGAAGATAAATCACCCTTCCTTGGGAACCTAGCAATACTGGCAAGAACTGGGGCACCTATTTATAAGCCCAAAATACCAATTTATCGGCATTCCCTAAACACTGGAAACCTTAGAGGGTACCAATTTATGGTCCAAATGACCAATTTATTGGCATTCCCTAAACACTGGCAACCTTAGAGGATATCGATTTATCAATATCAATTTTCCTTGAATATTGGGAACCTCAGAGGGTTATCAATCCAAATGACTAATTTATCGAAATTTCTTGGAATGACCCTCTACCTGGTAGGTACTAATTTATCTATAAAAATGACCGATAAATCGATCTTCAATGCACTAACAAAATAACAGTTTTCAATTAATTTAATAAGAAGCTCAAAAATGAAGCAGTGTCCAATCTTGACAAACTAATAGTTTATTTTGAGTGAAAAACATACATTGAAATTCATTTAAGAGAAAAAAAACCCCAAGCTGAAACCAACTAAAAAGAGGAAATTCCCAAACTTCCACAAACAAAACCAAAATAAGCTCAGATAACTTAGAAAGTGAACTAATAACTCAACTAGCCTAAACTCATCATTCTAGAGCTGATGGAATTGTCAAAATTCCAATTTAATGCTCCGATCGCTAAACGACCACCCATGCTCCAAAAAAATCTTTGGTTGAACTAAATATCTACAAATTAGATCAAACTTAAAACAAAGGCCCTTAGATATACTCATGGTCCATCTAGATCGAAATCAGAATTTTAGAGCAAAAGGAACTGTTCGAATTCATTTATGAGCGCGTTTACTAGGATTTCATGCTCAACTTCCACCATTTCAAAACTGAGACTTGAAAATAGGGAAACTGAGATAACGACCAAATGTGCTGCCAGGGCACCAAATTATCAATCCCAGTAAGTCATAAATAACTTGGGGAAACTACTAGATGTCTTTTAACCCAAAAAAGGAAAAAATCAAGTGAATGACCAAGCGGGTCATTAGATAAGGCCACCTTTCATAGAAGGCCAAACTCGTCTATCCTACAGTACCTATAGGCAAACTATCAAAATAGCTTAGATCCCTCACTTGAATCCACCACTAAAAGTTTCCTCCTCATACAAGAGAAAAAAAAGGACCGTACGAACAACATCCACCACTCGGGGTAGGGAAAGATGAGAGTGATCAAGTCTCACCTAAGATATAGTAAGGTCCACCTTAAGAGGTAACCCAACCCCTAAATCACAGAATCATAGCATAACAAGGACTCATAGGCACCTCCCTGAGATAAGAAGCAAGACTCAGCTCACCAATAGAAATCACAATCGAGGTGCCACCAAATAGCCAGATAATAGAGGGCTACAACATCATAGGGTCTAAAACAAAGGCCTAAATACAGTTTATGATAAAACATCAACAAGGTAAGGTCACTCAGCTAACATAACTAGAGCAAGACAGAAATAAGTCAGAACCCATACCCAAGTCAAATTAAGTCAAAAAGGCATGGAGTAAAATAAAAATTGCATCGTAGCTAGAGCTCGAAGGTAGATCACCTAAAATACCCTTTCGGAGGCAACAAACCAAAAGACAGAGAATCGCTAGAAGATCTAACTAGGGAAGCCACAACCAGGGATCTCCCTGGATAAAAGTAAAGCCCTCTGCAAACATAAAACAACTGCTAATACCACCAATTGTGCTAACTGACTACTAAGGTAAGGCTGTAATCAATGTCGATTGTATAACACAATGCTGCAAACACCCTCTAGCCTGGAGTCCTATATTAACACACTCATAATGAACCGATCCTACTCTGATTGGGAACACAACTAAACTACTCTAGCTACCACATCCCTACAAACCTGAACTTGCACCCCGAGCGAGCTGACTACTCTAAGTACCGGGGCCTCTGTCTCTGTTGGTTTACTGAGAAAAGATCTGAACGGACTGATTGGACTAGCCAACTGAATTTTTTATTTCCATTAAAATCTCTGTCCATCATATCATTTACTCATAATTCAGTTATTACTGGAATTATTTTGAAAACTCAAAAGAAGAACTAGATGCGTCAAACCCACACTTTACCTACTCTGCCTAGGCTTCTGTAACAAAAGCACCTCGAGAAGGGGGCAATCTTTGGCCTCATGTATAAACCTGACACATAAAAAGGAACCCTCTAGGTTATTCATCCCTAATATCTCAAAATGGATCATAACTATCCCTCTTCGTCCGGTAGACTTCCTGAACACTAGCCCTGTAGGTCTCACACAAGCCTCTTCAAGGCCACCAACTGTCTGAATATCTATAAAAGGTTATGTACTACTACTACCAAGTGCTCTATACTCAATTGGAAAGGTTAAATTAATCCTCTGAAGAAATCCATCATCTTTCTAAATCTCATTAAAATCTAACACTCTATTATACTTATAGGGTAGGGCACTGTGGTATACCTAACAACTTCATAAAACATGGTTGTAGATTGCACCTTTTTGGAAGCTCTAAGGGTGGTCAAGGTGCATTCAGATACTTCTTCTCTGCTAAGGCAAGATGAGGTTCTATATTCTTTTTATGAAACTTTGAAGTGTATTATGTGTTTCATTGGTTGTGATTGGTAAATCTTTTGAAGAATTTGACTCAAAGATTAATAATCTAGCTATCATGTGAAATAACTTAAATAGTTTGGAGTGATTGAAATGGCTATGGTTACAGATAATTAATTGGAAAATAGTTAAATTATCAAAAAATGTAAATTGATATTGTTGCGGTGGTAACTTATTCCTGAATTAATTATTCTTGTGATAACTTGATCATAATAATATTGTTGTTCTAGTAAGTTATTCACAACTTTATTGTTCTTGTGATAACTTGACCATATTGATATTGTTGTTGTGGTAACATGTTCATAAATTGATTGTTCTTATGATAACTTGATTATATAGATGATATTATTGTGGTAACGTATTCATAGATTGATTGTTCTTGTGATAACTTGGTTATGTTGATATTGTTATTTTGGTAACTTATTGGCAACTTGATTGTTCTTGTGATAACTTAATCATATTGGTATTTATCATTGTTGTGTTAAATTTATAATATTAATATTGTTGTTGTGGTAACTTGTTCACAACTTGATTATTCTTGTGATAACTTGACCATAATGATATTATTATTATGGTAACTTTTTCACAACTTGATTATTCTTTTGATAACTTTATCATATTAATATTGTTATTGTGGTAAATTGTTCAAAACTTGATTATTCTTGTGATAACTTGATCATATTGATATTTTTGTTGTGGTAGATTTTTAACAACTTAATTGTTCTTGTGATAACTTGATCATATTGATATTGTATGTGTTGTAACTATTGACACACTAATTATGTTTTAAGTGTGGTAACTCTTGAAATACTATTCTGATTATAAGTGTGATAACTATTGACACATTATTGTTATTATTATTGTGGTAACTTGGTCATAACTTGGTTATTTTGTAACTCCATAATATTGAAACTTGTTGATTACTTGAGATTACTGATATATGATAATGAACCAAGAACACTTGGTAGATATTGAGGACTTTTATTTATAGTCGATAATTGGAAATGATCTAGAACTTTGCCATAATAATGGAATTCTTAACTGTTGACTGGACTGCTATGTTTGAAGGTAGTAGTATCAAGATTTGGATGGATAGTAGGAGGATCTTCATTCTTTTATACTTAGACTAGTCGAGGATGTTGCTAAGTATCATTGGTTTCGTACTCACCCTTGCCTTTTTTTCACTTTTTATAGGTGCTTCAGTGGACCAATATTAAGCTATTTTCTCTCATCAGTAGAAGAATACTCTAGGACACTTTATAGGTAACTCTACTCATTTGCAGTCATGGATATCTCAGTTTATCTTATCTTAGTGTCTTTACTCTATGGGAATAACTTGTTAAGATTTTACTAAACTTTGCATTAAATTTTACTTAGTGGATTTGTATAATTTCTACCTAGTTTTTGGTGTAATAGATGATTTAAACATGAATATTTCAATTTTTTCTTTCTGCTTTTTCTTTTAGGTTATCTATTTTGGATGACCTATCAGTTTGGAAGGTAGGTGTGAACATGTAATGACCTTCCCGTGACATTATCGTGTCTTTGCATGAATTCGGCATTTAGAGCTTCCTTATAGCTTCCCAAAGTCATTTATGATTTGATGGGAATGGTAGTTTGATTTTCTGGCATTTTTGTTGCCTGTTATCTCAATTTCCCTATTTTGAAGGCTTAACCTTGTAATAGTAGAACTTGAGAGTAAATTCTTTGCAAACGAGCTTGGAATTAGATATCAACAGTTCTAGTAGCTCTATAATATCGACTTTAGTCAAGTTATACTTTTATTTCCAGTCCCAAGGTTTTTTGTTTGAATTTGAGATGTTTTAAGGAAATTTAGTTCAACTAGAGTTCACTTTGGATCCTAGGATAGATTTGATGATCGGAGCACCATATCAAAATTTCAACACTTCCATTAGTTCTGTAATGTTGAATTTAGGATATTTTGGTTATTGATGTACTTTTTAAAGTTTACGGACTCATTTTGGAGGTCCGTGTGGAAAGTTAGGAAGTTATGTCTTTTATTTAGTTTCATTTGGGCACTGCTTTTGCTAAAACGACCTATGTTTGGTGTTTCATCAATTTTGTTGAGTACAAAATATATTTTTTGTGAAATTTTCATATTTGTTTTGTTAAAATAGGATTCTGTTTCCATTTGAGCCCTTTTAGAAGTTTTTAGAACTGTCATCCAAGAGTTGCACATTTGGCTGATAAATCGACCATTTGGTCCAAAATTCAGCCAGTGCTGATTAAACACCCACTGTTGGGCCTATTATAGATCATTTTTCATAATTCCAAGTTAAAACCCCATGCGATTTATCTTCAATTCTTGATCTTTTTCGAGGGAGATTGCTGGTATCTTGTTGGTGTGAGTCGAGAAGAATATGTTCATGAAAAATTCATTATTATAGGTGAGTCTCTCTCTTCCTTATTCCTTGAATCTTTGATCTTGGTGAAGCTTTAATGGTGGCTTTAGCTATTCAGGAAAATTAAGGTGTCATTATTGATCCTTAGATGGTTTGTTATTGGTTGAGGTCGTGTGCTGTTTTATGCAATTTTTCTTATTATTTCAGGTACATTTCGCTTGCAATTTTTGTATATTGAATTCATGAAAATATTTCTTTCTTACATAATTTCTCATGTCCATTTGTGGACCTATTTGGGGTCCAATTGAGCTCATTTTCAAACCACATGTTCCTTGAGTTGAGGCTTATTTCTCAGTATTTCTAGTATTATTTTTAAGCTGTATGGCCCACATTCCCTATTTTCAACCCGATTTGTACCTGGATATATATATATTTTTCTTTTTGTATTGACTCATAGATCATGTTTTTCTAATTTTGAGTTGTTTCAGGCATTTACAGAAGTTCAATCTTTTATATGTGCTTTTTGAGGATCTTTGCCGACACCGAGGTAGGATACAACTTTATTTTTCTCAAACTATGTGATTATATGGTACTAAAAGTGTGACTGGCTAGCAAATGGATTTGGACTTAGGTTTGGTCACCCTTTTCACCAAGTTAGTTATGCATTTCAATCCATTTTACTTTCTCAAACTAGTATTTTGTTAGATAGTTCCCTATGGGTTATCATAGGATCCCTGTGTGTTGTTATCCGTCTTTTGTCCTTTATGATCTCTCTATAGTTGAGTTGTAACTGAGTTGTTTGGTCTTCTTCTCTATGAGGGTGTTACTGTACCCTGAGCCTTGAGTATTCCTTGTTAGGGGTGTGTAATTATTGTTCATGTCTCCTTGAGACCGTTACCTGATATTAGGATTGGATTGTACCTGTGTTTGCCTGTGATTGGGTTGTGGGTGTTTTCGTTGTTATTACTTAGTGGTCTCTGACCGATTTAGATGTTGATTTAAAGTACCCGATGCTTGTTATTGTGTTTCTTGCGTGCCCAGAATGGGTACTGATTTTCCTGATTGGGGTAGGTGGGACTTTAGCCGAGCTATGTGGAGCCTAGTTGGGTTATACTACTTGGGAGGATTTGGGGTCTATTAGTTGTTTTATACGTCATATGACCTTGTTTGCGAGCATGCATTGG
>JBDJHY010161529.1:0-12591 GCA_039654485.1 Withania somnifera | reverse complement strand
AAAAGATCAAGGTTATGTCACATTTGGAGACAACAATAGAGGTAAAATAATTGGTATTGGTAAAGTGGGTAAGGAACGTTTGCCAACCATTGACAATGTTTTATTGGTTGATAAATTGAAGCATAACTTGCTAAGTGTTTCTCAATTGTGTGACATGGATTTTGATGTTAAGTTTTAATCATCTCATTGTCTTGTTATGAAGAATGATAAAACTACTTTTGTTTCCTTGAGACATGGAAATACTTATGTTGTTAATTTGCATGATGATTCTTCTTTCAACGAAAAATGTTTAGTCACTTTAGAAGAGAATGCATTTTCATAACATAGAAAACTAGGTCATGCACCATTGCCCTTAATTTCCAAACTAGCAAAAATTGATATAGTTAAAGGCTTGCCTAAGATGAAATATTCAAAAGAGAACTTGTGTGAACATGCATTAAATAAAAACATGATAGAGGTTCTTTTAAGCCTAAGAAAGAGATTTCAACTTCTAGAATTCTTGAACTGTGCATATGGATTTGATTGGTTCCTCTAGACATGTTAGTCTAGGTGGAAAATTATATGCCTTAGTTATTGTTGAAGATTTCTCTAAATTTACTTGGGTGAGATTTCTTGCTAATAAAAATGATGCCTTTGATGAGTTTGCTAAGTGTTGTAGATTGGTGCAAAATGAGAAGAATTTTTCCATCATTGCTACTATAACTAACCATGGAGGTGAATTTCAATGCAAGCCATTTGAAGACCTATGTGACAAGTATAGAGTTGTGCATAAGTTCTCAGCACCTAGGACTCCTCAATAAAATAGCGTGGTGGAGGAAAAATCGAAGCCTAGACGAAATGTGTAGAACAATGCTCAATGAGTATGATCTACCAAAGTACTTTTGGACGGAAGCCATGAACACCGCTTGCTACATAATCAATAGAGTGCATCTTAGAAGAGACAAACTCAAAACACCATATGAGTTATGGAAAGGTAAGAAGCCTAGCATCTCTTACTTTTATCCATTTGGTTGCAAGGTGTTTGTCTTAAATAATGGCAAGGATAATCTAGAAAATTTGATGCAAAATCGGACATAGAGATATTTGTAGGACATTTTACTCATAGCAAGGCTTATAGAGTATTTAATATGAGGACTAAAGTTATAAAAGAATCTATACATGTTAAATTTGATGACTTAATTTCACCCCCAAGAAAGGTGTTTGTTGATGATGATATAGGTGAAGAAAATAAGGAGAAAGCTATTCATTATCTTCAAAAGAGCTTGGATGAGATGAAAGTGGAAGACACTTCCACTAAAGATGAAGAAAAAGCTGAAGTCATTGAAGAGGCCAACACTTCACTTCCAAAAGATTGGGCTAGAGTCAAAGATCATCCCATAGATCAAGTGATTGGAAATGTGGGTGACAGAATTAAAACACAAAGAGCTTTGAATGAGTTTCAAAGAAACTTTATCTACATATCACTTGTGGAACCAAAGAACATAGAAGAAGCATTCATGGATGATTATTGGGTTGTTTCTATGTAAGAAGAACTCAATCAATTCAAGCAAAATAATGTATGGGATTTGGTTCCCCTCCAAAAGGGAAGAAAATCATTTGAGTGAAATGGGTAAATAAAATCAAATATGATGAGAATCGCAATTCGGTGAACAACAAATCAAGATTGGTAGATCAAAGATATAATCAAGAAGAAGGTCTTGATTATGAAGAGACTTTTGCTCCGGTTGCAAGATTAAGGTCAATTCGCCTTCTATGTGCTTTGCTTCTCAAGATAAAGCTCCAACAAATGGATGTGAACAGTGCCTTCTTAAATGGAGTAATTCAAGAAGAAGTATATGTGAAGAAACCTCCAGGATTTGAAGATGATGAAAGATCGAATCACGCATACAAGCTCAACAAAGCACTCAATTGACTCAAGCAAGAACCTCAAGCGTGGTATAAAAGGTTAAGTAACTTTGTATCTCAATATGGTTATGTTAGAGGTCATATTTATAATACCTTGTTTATTAAGATATTAGATGATAATATGCTTCTTTGTCAAATTTATGTTGATGATATTGTGTTTCGTGCTACTAACCCATCTATGTGTAAGGAATTCATAAGTTAATGAAAGGTGAATTTGAGATGAGCATGATGGGGGAGCTAAAGTTCTTCCTTGGACTTCAAATCAAGCAACTTAAAGATGGAATTTTCATCCATCAAACAAAGTACACTAAGCAGTTGCTAAAGAAGTTCAATATGGAGACTTGTAACCCAATGCCCACCCCAATTCAATTCTAAAATTGGACAAAGATGAGAAAAGGAAACCGGTGGATCAAAAGCTCTATAGAGGTATGATTGGTTCCCTTCTATATCTAACTGCTTCTAGATCAGACATCATGTTTGCTACTTGCTTATGTGCTAGCTTTAAATAATGTCCAAAGGAATCACATTTAATAGCATACAAAAGAATATTTAGATACCTTGTAGATAAAGTTGGTTATGGTTTGTGGTATCCATCTTGTTTGGACTTTGAATTAGTTGCATATAGTGATCCAAACTATGGAGGATGTAAACAATATAGAAAAAGCACCTCCGAAATATGTCATCTCTTTGGTGCATCATTAATCTCTTAACCTAGCAAGAAACAAACTAGTGTTTCTACTCCCACAGCTGAATCTAAATATGTAGCTGCAGGAAGCTCTTGCTCTCAAGTATTATGGATAAAACATTAATTGCTAGAATATGACAGTTATGTGAAAAACGTACCTATCTATTGCGATAACACTAGTGCCATAAATCTAAGAAAGAATCCCATCTTACATAGTAGAACCAAGCATATAGAAATTACACACCATTTCTTACGTGATCATATTCAAAAAGGTGACATTTATTTGCATTTTATGCCTACACTTGCTCAATTAGCTGATATATTTACCAAACCTTTAAAAGAAGAAAGTTTCAATTCTATTAAATTATGCTTGGTATGTGTGATGCTAGTTGTTTTGATTGATGTTGTTGATATGGTATATATGTGCTTCATTTATCATGCATTCATATACAACAAAATAATCCAAATGAGTTTAGTTATACTATCTTATCTTACGACGGGACTTGGAATGGTTTCAGGTTAAGCTAGAGAAAATTCGATTCTGGAAGATGTTTGGTCGACTAAACTGGAGAATTGGTCGACTAACAAGGTGTTGAAAATGTTTCTAGAAAAAGCTTGGTCGAGTAAAAAAAGGTTTTAGTCAAGTAACCAAATGTCAAAAATGTAGGGTGATTTTGGTTGAGTAAAATGTTGTTTAGCTAATTCCCTAGAAAGAAGTTTGGTCGAGTAAAGCAGGATGTTGGTCGACTAAACCGAGACTAACAGTAGCAGTCAAAACCCGACTGGTCAAGTAAAATGGGTCTGTTGGTCGAGTAAAATGTACCTTAGTCGACTAAATATCAGTTGGATGAGTAAACTGGTACAAAATAGGCTATTAAAATTGGTCAAAACCCATTTTCATCAATTTCTCTCATTGTTCCAAAAAAATCCTCTCTCAAAAACACTTTTTACTCAAACAAATCACATACCCATCAAAATTCCTTCCACTCAAACATTATTCTTCATCCCTAAACAAATTCCAAACACTTATTTCTACTAAAAACACACAAAATCAACTAAATCCAAAAATAACCCTTTCTAAACCCAAAAACCCAAAATCTTCTAAATCCCTTTACCAAAAATGCCTAAGATAAAGTCAATTTCCTACAAAACCAGGAAACAGAGGAATATAGAAGATGAGGAAGAATATGAAACCACTCTTGAATCCATACGAAGCAAGAAAAGAAAAAACGTGGGTGGATCTTCTAGGGCTCCTCAAGAACAAAGAGGAGATGGTAATGAGACCCCTTTAGAACCAAAATTTCAAAACTTGGAAGCTCAAGAGGTATATCATAAGGTATTAAAGAAAGATTTTTTTATGTCTTCAATGAGCTTTCATTGGGTCTCTATAATGCCTATTAAATTTGGGAAATTATTTGATGAAATTAAAAAATAGGGAATGTATGATCTGTTTGGTTTTAATGAGGCTGATTGTTGTCTCGAAGGCGAGACTTTGTGAGTTGTTAAGGTTGATTCCGAGAGGTATTAGGCCAATGGTGTCTGATGAAGACACAAAGAAAGGATAGTGATAGTGAAGACACAAGGGATGATTGGGATGACTATAACTCAATATCGAGAGATAGGTTTGCATGAGAAAATCTAACTGTAGTAAGAATAGGTGGAGGTGCAAAATTAGATGCTACAGATTTATTTGGAAAGTTGAGGATCCTTCATTATGCAATAAATACAAATATTTACCCAAAGAAAGATTCGAACAATTATGTAACAGAGTTGGATAAGGAAATCCTATGGCATATTTCAAAAAAGAGGCAAATCAATTTTGCCTATTTGATGATAAAAATGATGAAGAAAAAGTTCTTGGGTTTTCATAATTCAAAGGATTCAAAGGCAACCAAGCAACACGGAATGCCTTATGGTCCTCACATCACAAAGATCCTAAGAGCTAATAATGTGCCATTAAGAGGTGAGTATTGCATTCCTTTTCCGCACAATTGGAGAGTGACCCCGTAAATGTAACCAATATAAAATTGGTTAAGACTCTAAATAGTGGCTGGTTGTATACTCTTCATGTGAGGAGAGATGAAGATTTTCTAGTAGAAAAATATATAGTTCTTCCCCTCCTATTGATCAAGAACATGCCACTAGTAGGAGTAGTAGACGAGCGGTTGGAGAAGGAACATCTAGAATGAGTAATGCATCTCAAATAGATTGGATTGAACTGAGGAATGAGGTTGGTGAACTGAAAACCAAAGTGGGTTTTATGGAGAAGACACTTGAGAAAATCTCCAGGGTTGTGAACAAGATTTGGGATAAAATAAGTTGCACCTCTCAAACCTCCGCCATTCGTCCTAGTTGAATACATAGATTTTGATGGTGACTCATGGATCGACATCTCATAAAAATTACCTCGTGCTTCTATCTTTCATATTGTTGTTCATGTTGTTGAACTTTTAAGATTGTTATGATTTATTCTGTTTTTATCCTGTGTATTAACTTTGGGCTTGTTGAACTATGAATGATTATGGATGATTACTATGGTTGTCTTGATGTTCTTAATAATATCGTGTATTATGGATGATTTGTTTTGATGACTATGGATGATTGACCTACGAAAAGTTTATATTTTTGATAATGACAAAAAGGGGGAGAAGGATACATGGATTATATGAATAAAATAAATAAATGGATTGATTGGATTTGATTATGCCATATTATGCTCTTTATAAATAGGGGGAGAAGACTTGGAGTTGATTATTATACTTTTATTATTATACATTTCTTTTAATCACTCTTATAAATTAAAATTATTATGAAGCCTTTCGCTTATTTTGAATCATACAAAGGGTGAGAAAACTTATTTCTCATATACTTGTTTAAGAATTGGTTTTGGTTTCAAAATTGTGAAACTAGCAACTTTGTAAATATATCTTACTCTGTTGGTACTAACGTCATTGACAAGGATATTTAACCTCAATAAAACATTTTTTTGAGTTGTATGAAAGGTCTTAGGGGGACACATCAAATATTTACTTATGGTTTTGTCATCATAAAAAAGGGGGAGATTGTTGGACCAAGGGTAGTTCACAAATTATCCCTATGCATTTTTTATTGATGACTAAACCATTAAGATAAAGATTTAATGTTAACAAAGTGCTTAAAAGTACAAAAATGAGTTCAAGAAAGGTATCCTAATCGTACAACCATTTTGGAACCTCAAAGACTCATCTAAGGCATTTGGAAAACTCAACTTGGTGTATTTGTTAAACAGAAGGCTTGTGTTAGTCGACCAAACCAAGAAGTTTATCGATCAACTGGCAGAAAATTAGTCTACCAAAGAGCAGGTGTTGGTCGACCAAGGCAAAAGAAGTATACCTTCTAGAAAAGTGTTAGTCGACCAAAATGATGTATTAGTCGGCCAATCGAGGATGAAAATTAGTACATAAAATCCTTCAATGGCTAGTTTTGATCACAAATATTAGATATCAAATAGAAGACTCAATCAAACAATTTGGTGAATCATTTGTCCAGTAAAAGCCTGAGTTAGTCGAGTAAACAAACAACAGTGAGTTACTGGAAATTATCTGGTCGACCAAGACTAAGGGTTAGTCCAACAAAAAAATCATTTGTCGACCAAGACTACAAGTTGGTCGACTAAATGGGTTGTTAGAAGCATTTAATGTTGCATTTATTGAGCTCCAATGGCTATATTTGATCTCACAATGGATACAACAACTAAGACAAGTATAAATACATATAAAAGATGAGAGATAATCATCTTTTAACAACTACTAACACTTCGTGTCAATATTCTCTCAAAATCAAAGCCTTCTATACTCATCTACCAAGAGTACAAGTTCTTGTGCTTCATTTTTTTTATTGAATCTTTGTACCACTTATTCTTACACATTATTCTAAGTTGTAAACATTTATAGGAGTATTGAAGAGTTGGGAAACATAAAGATAGTTTCCATCTCAAGTGTGAAGGGTCTTTCTTGAACCAAGAATCAAGAATTTGTAAAAGTTCTCACTTGACTTAAAAGTGATTGTATCTTATTTGTGATAGTGAAAAGCCTAAGTTGAAAAGAACTTAGGTAGTGATGCAGGCAAGAGTTTGGCCGAACCACTCTAAATTTCTTGTGTTCTTGGATTTCCATTTATATTCTCTTGTACTAGCCAAAAAGATTCGAAAAAGCCACCACACACTATTCAACCCCCCTTTTAGTGTGTGTAATCTACTCAAAAAGTAGAATGGGTACAAATTTGAGGCTTTCTCTCAGGTTGGCATGATATTAGCAGAGTATGAGATTCATCTTTATGTATTGTCTGGACATGCTAGTTTACTTCTCTCAGATCATTTCAAGAGGATTAATCGGTTTGTTCACGGTTTGGTATATAACATTCATATGAAAGTATTCAGATTCGCTCATCAAGGGGAATCTTTTGCAAATGTTATTTGAATTACCAATAATGCAGAGTTAATTAAATAGGAGGAGTTTGGGGACCCTAGTAGTAGGAAGACCCATATATTTTTTTTGGTGCATCATCTTTTGGTAGAGGTTAATTTTGACAAAAGAGTATTCATCACCTTCCATGCCATACTACTTTTCAATAATCCATACAGGCTTCAATCATGGGATTCATTAGTCATAAGATAACTAGTACATATCATCTTTCTAGGAGTTCTCAATAGAGGTAGTCAACCAATGGTTGCCATAGGGCCTAATGATTCATCCATGTAGGTTTCAGTTCGAAGATCTTATTTTATTTATTGAGATCCAGTCACTTGATGAGATTTTTCTTCTATTCTTGTCATGGGCCCTAGACTATTTCTTCGTATCTAATTAGAGCACCAATGCTTCTGATAAAGGGTCAAGGAAAAACACAGTATAGTGGAGGTGGTCAAGTTTCTTGGTGGAGATAACAGTACTATACTCATGGTGATAGTGGGTACTGGTAGAGGATATGGCCCTTCTGGTAGTTTCAGGGGTCATTGCTATGCATTTCTGGGTAGACTAGAGGTTGAGGCCTCATATACACTGATTATATATATTGTTCTAGTATGCCACTTGCCTACTTCAGTATTATTTAATTTGCGTTCTACTTATTAATATGTGTCAACATATTTTTCTAGAAGATTTGATATGGTGAGTTATTCCTTGCCAGTTCCTATACATGTTTGTACACATGCAGGAGTATTTAGTAGTGTATCAGGCATACCGACCCTTTGTGGTTTCTATAATGGTTTATGACATTTGAGTAGACTTGATCATCCTTTAAATGGTAGGTTGTGATATCATTTTAGGTACGGATTGACTTTTTCCTCATATGCAGTCTTTCATTGTTATACCAGGACAGTTACTCTAGACATGCTTGGTATTTTTGAAATTGAGTGGAGATATTCTAGGGGTTCTTATACTAATTGTGTGATTTCTTTCCCTCTTTCCTAGAGGATGATTAACAAGGCTTTCTCTCTTATATTGGACTTTATTCTAGATACTAGTGCTGATACACCTCTGTTAGATTCTGGTCCAATTATCATTGAGTTTCTTGATGTCTTCCTTACATATTTTCCAAGTGTTAATGTTGATAAGGACATTGATTTTTTATTTATTTGGATTCGGGAACTAAGCATATTCCAATCCTGTATACCACAAGAATCCAGCTGAGTTAGAGAACTTGAAGTAGCGTCTTCAGGATTTTTTTTATAATGGGTTTATTAGACTTAGTGTATCATCGTGGGGTGAACTTTTTGTGAAGAATAAATATGGTTCGGAGAAAATATGTATTGAAAATAGGAAGATAAACATGGTTACTATAAAGAAAAAGTATCCTTTTCCTCAAGATCAATAATTCTTTTGATCAGTTGTTGGGTGCCTCGGTGTTTTATAAGATTTCATTGAGATTGAGAAACCGTCAGTTAAAGATCAGAGCAACAAATGTCCCTAAGACATCCTTGAGTACCTAATATTGTAACTATGAATTCTTGGTAATTCTTTGGACACGTGGTATCCAAGGATGGTATTATGGTCGATTTATCCAAGATTGAGGCATTTCGTGGTTGGCCTAGACCTACTTTGCTTACATGGATTCATAGTTTTTTTAGCTTGGTAGGTATTATTGAAGATCCTTTCAAGGGTTTTCTTCTATCGCCGTCCCATTAACTAAGTTGACCTTAAAGAATGTTGTTTTCCATTGGTCGGATGAGTGTGAGGAGAGTTTTCAAAGGATTAAGGCCTTATTGACTTCATCCATAGTCTTGACTTTTCATGTGGAAGGCAATCCATTCACGTTTATTGTAATGCTTATAGAGTTTGTTTGGGTGGAGGTGTTGATACAAAAGGGTAAGGTTATTTATTTTGCCTCTAGATAGTTGAAGACCTATGACAAGAACTACACTATACATGATCTTGAATTTGCAGCTGTGGTATTTGTGTTGAAGTTATGACATCACTACTTGTATGGGTTTTATTTTGAGGTGTTCACCGACCACAAGAGTGTTATATACATCTTAATTCATAAGGATCTAAACTTGAGGCAATGATGGAGAATTGAGTTGTTAAAGGATTATGAAATGAGTATTCTATAACACCCATGTGTTCATATATAGATCTCAAATCATAGTGTACTTACTTTTATTAAGCCCCTTTCTTCCCTCATGGAGAAGATTAACGGCAAGTAGTTAGAGGATGAAATTATGCATTATCGTTGATAAAATCTTTTATGTTAGAGGTAAATGAGGAATATCTTGACTCGGAGGGTGCTTTGAGAATTTGTAGTCAGATATGTGGGCCTAAGTTTGGTAATTTGATGATCTTGATTATAAGAGAGACACATAGTACAAGGTAATCTATCCATCCGAGAGCAACATAGATGTACCATGATTTAATACAACACTATTGGTTGTGTGGAATAAAGAGGAATACAATTGAGTTTGTATCTATATTCTTAAATTGCCAGAGAGTTAAGTTTCAGCATCAGAGTCCAGGTGGAGTATCTCAGAGGATGCCCATTCCATTATAGAAGTGGGAGATGATTTTCATAGATTTTAGCGTGAGATTACCTAGGGCCGTGGGTGGATTTTTACTCCATTTGGGTGATTGTGGATCGATTGATTAAATCTTGTCATTTCATTCTAGTCAAGGTTTTTATACAACTAAGAATATAGCATAGATTTACCTCAATCAGATTGTTTGGTTACACGGTATCCCTATTTCTATCATCTCTGACCATGGATCATAGTTTGTTCTCATTTTTTGAAGAGTATTAGAACATGGTTGGAAACCTATTTAGATATGAACACAACTTTTCACCTTCAAATCAATTACCAGTCTGAGAAGATTATTCAGGTTCTGGAGGATACACTACATGTCTTCTTTATAAAATTTTGGACTCGTTGGGATAAGCATCTATGTTTAATTGAATTTGCTTATAGAAATAGTTACCACTCCAGTGTTCATATGGAACCTTTTAAGGAATTATATGGTAGGAGGTGGTAGTCTCTAATCAGATGGTTTGACGCATTTAAGATGTGATCCATCAATACTAATCTTCTTCGTGATTCTATGGAGCAGATTTTAGTTATTCAAAGCCAATTGTTGACAGCGCATAGAAGGTAGAAAATTAATGTTGATAGATGGATTTGACCCCAATGGTTTATGGAGGATGATTAGCTTATGATAAAAGTGTCACCTATAAAGGTTTTTACGAGGCTTGGAAAGAATGGAAAGTTTAGCCCCCTATTCATTGGTCTATTTGAGATTATGAAATATGGTTAAGAGGTATCTTATGAGTTATATTTTCCACCTAGTTTTTTATTGATGCATCCTATATTCCATATTTTCCATGCTTTGAAAGTATATTCCTTACGATTCTCATGTTATTCACAATGAGTCTGTGATGTTAGATCCGTACTTGACCAGTGAGGAGGACCCTATGGATATTCTTATAGGCGGGTTAGGAAGTTAAAGACTATGGAAATTACTTAGTAAACATTTAGTGGGACCATCATCCAGTTTCATAGGCTACGTGGGAGATTAAGCTTGAAATATTTTTCGGGAGTTTTGAGGGAGAATTTACCTTTTTGAGTAATGTTTCTTTGTTAATTACCTTGGTGGTATCAGTTTTAGGAGAATGTGAATTTGAATTTTGATGGTTCCATTGATCCTATAATGTTGAATTTAGTAGGAAACATATATGGTTTATCTATATGGGGTTCCGAACAAATCCTGAGGGTCCATCTGGAGACTAGTTTGCATAGTCTTTGTTGTGATGCTACAGTTGCTGGTGTATGCCCAGTTTATTCATTGTAATCACATGACTTAGTGTCATGATTACATAGAGGGAATTTGGACATCATCGCTATTGCATGACCTTTTAAACGCTATCGATAGCATTAACCACTGGTTCATTGTGATCCTTTAGGGATTAGTCGAGATCACGTTGAGTTATCTGAGTTTTAATAAAGGGTTACATTGTGTGGTTTTAATTGATGAATTTTCCCATGTGTGGGACTATTTACCATGCTTTGATATTGTGATTGATGGTTTATCTATATGAGGGTATATTGACTTGATAACATTGATTTGCCATAAGTTTTTGTTTTGATAAATTTTATTGATGGTTTTACTTGAACTTGAATACTGGTTTGAGATAATTGTCTATTGCCTTCAAATTGAGCCTTATGTAATGAGATTTTATAAGTCTTTCCAGTGAATTTGACGTGAGTTAATACCCTAATCTTTCCAGTAGAGTCTGAGGAGACAGGTAGTATATGGCTTAGCTAGCACCTATGTGTCCTGACCATACCGGATAGTGGTAGATGTGTACAGTAAGGTGATTATTCATCATGGTATTATCTTGTATGTATTCTTGATATTGATATGTGATAAAGCCAAATTGTATATAATATATGGCAGTCATTGTAAAGATTAATACTCAACGCGTGGTCAAAGTTTGTACCCTAAAGGAGTGAAAACATTCAACTTCAAATGAGAGTGTTTAAATTCACTAAATGATGCTATTTGAGTTTAATAAGAAAAAAAAGAAGGGGCATACTAATTCTATCAATTAAGTGAAAAAGTATACTCACCACTCTTCGCAAGTTGAGTTGATTAAACAATATTAATAAGGCTTGGAGGTGTGTACTAATGAGGTTGATTTCTAACTTAGGTGACTGGGATTTAGCACATATTAGATATAGAAGTAAGGTTAGGAAAGATTATGAATTATACACTTAAATACCTCTATTTAGTATCCTTAGTAATCATATTAATCTCTCAATAATATGAATACTATAATAAACCAACCTATTACCTCATACTTAGTATCTTATCTCTAAGTTTACGAATTATATGGGAATGATACCCAAACCGATGTTATTAATGATTTCTCATGAATAAGTCCCATTCTCAAGGTGAAAATCCTTGGAAAACCAAGGACTCGAGTTTACAGCCTGAAATCAACAATAAAATATGAAATCATTAATATACCCATACTTAAAATAAGAATTACAAGCTAAAATGAAAACACCCATAATCATACATACCTTAAAGTAAAAGATTAAGCAAAGAATCTAAATGGATGAAGAAATTATACCATTAAAAGGCTCATATTCACCCATCATCAAGATTTGCACAGTATGTCTCTAGAAACTTATACAAATTTCCGGAATCAAAATATATTTTCTAAGTTGTCTTTTCAAATTTTAGCTCAGGAGAAATTGGTAGGGAAACTCTCTGTATCCTTTCAGTTTTGTTCAAAACCCATAACAGTGGCATAAGTGTCTCACCTCTATTTGGGGTAGTAACCGCCATATTAGACAGAGTTTTTGGTTTCTAGTGGAAAACGATGTGTTCTTGGATGGCTGTGACTGCTTTGTGGGACAGTGTTTTGATGTCCTGAACATGTGGCTGTCATCTCTTGATTTCATGATTTGGACTTTTCTGCCAAAGATGGTGTTTATATGGATGGGAAGGTGGTCCACCATTTGGGATGGAGGTAGG
>JBDJHY010161519.1:0-12592 GCA_039654485.1 Withania somnifera | reverse complement strand
CAACGGAGGATATATGGAGGCGTAGTGGTATATGGTTTGCGTACTTTGTGGGTTCCTCTCAATTCGGTATTATCCTAGAGAGGGAGAATGTCAACTTCTTGTTTCAGTGTATGTGGTTCGAGTCCTCCGTGGGTCTTTATTGATTTTGGACTATCCCCAGAGGGAGAATTTAGGCGCTTCTATATAAAGTATGCGGTTAGATTCCTCTACGGGTTCCTCTTGATTCGGGATCATACCAGAGAGGAAATATGCAGGTAATTATCTGTGCTTCTATAGCCCTCTTGACTAGGGACTAGAGAGGGTGTATGCCTATAGATATCTGTGCTTCTTTTATAGCCCTCTTGACTTGGGACCATCCCAGAGAGGTGACATATTAAACCTCCATTTTTCGGTACTATTGACTACTTTCCTTATCACCTTTATTGCTACATCAGTAGCTACATTACTGATGATAGTTTTACTCTATTAGGTCTTAGTTACACTGGTAATGATAGGACTATATGTATATGTTATATGTGGGCACGAGTTTCCTAAGACCCTAGTCAGTGTCTGTGTGAACTACCCTATTAGTGGATCCTCTTCACCTGATAGTCGTATACTTTATACATTGACATTTGTTAACCCATCTACGCTCTCTTTGTCTATTGTCGTTACCTTTAGGGGCGGTTCAGTAGGTACCATTACTTTACTTACTTTGATTTGTCTTTACTTTATTTATGTTTATTGATGCCCGGTCGTCACATGATGCCTACTGGGTACCCATTGTGTTGGTACTCATCCTACACTTCTACATCTTTTCCTGATGTAGGTACTAGTACAAGTTTTTTTACGGACGTGATCGAGAGTAGTATTTGGTCTTTTATGGAGATTCGGTGAGCAACTGGCGTCCTTGCTAGCCGGTTTTCCTTTTAATATTAGATCTATCCTATTAAGTCTTGGGTAGCCTTTTTTTAATAGTTACCCCATTAGGGGTTATATTTGTATATTCATGTATATAGATACTCTACATCTATGACACCAGTTCTTGGGAGTTATTTTATGCTTGGTTTCATAGTTCTAGATTTTTTTATGTTGTTCTTCTTTTCTTTCTCATCTCTCCCTGTTATTTTTGTTATTAGGTTCTTATTACTGGCCCACCTTTATTCGCTTTAGGCCAAGATTAGGCTTGTCTACAGAAGAAAATGTAGACGCTATCACAACTATATTTTCAGGCCGTGACAACTTTATTCTGGTTCATACAACATATAGTGCAGAGAATTTAGACCGTATCTATCTTGTGAAGATGGTTAGACTGCATGGTTTTCTGGTTTCTATCATCTTAGGTCTCAGTTTTTAGGGATATTCAGTGTGGACATTTCATCCACAAATAGATGGTCAGTCCGAGAGGACCATCCAGGTCCTGGAGGACATATTCTGGGCTTGTGATTTTAATTTTTATTGTTCTTGGGATCAACACTTGGCCTCGGTAGAGTTTGCTTATAACAATAACTACCACTTCCATATTCGGATGGATTTATTTGAGGCTTTATATGATTGGAGGTGCCGTTCACCGATTGGTTGGTTCAATGGGTTTGAGTTTAAACTACAGAGTATAGATCTGTTTTGAGATGCATTAGACTGATCCAGGATAGACTTCGGGAAGCCAGAGTAGGCAGATGAGTTATTCGGACCTCTGTCATCATGCTTTGGAGTTTAGTGTTGGTGATCGAGTTTTCTTATGGGTATTGTCCATGAAGGGCATGATGAGGTTCGGAAAGAGGTTCAAGCTTATTCCTCAGTATATTAGTCCTTTTGAGATACTTGATTGCATGGTGTTTCATATAAGTTAGCTTTGCCTTTAATGTTTTCAGCTGCACATCCAGTTTTCTATATGTATATGTTGAGGCGATATATCCCAAAAGGGTCGAATGCTCCGTTATTATTCTACTTAGGTTGATGAGGGATTATCGGTAGAGCCAGTTCTTATTTTTTCTAGAGAGATGAGGAATTTGAAGTCTAAGAAGATCCTTATTTTTAAAGTTCAGCGTAGGGATAGTTCCCATAGATGAGACTCCTTGGAGATCAAGGGTGAGTTAAGATCTCAATAGCCACAACTGTTTATGCTTCTAGGTACTTACTCTTTATGACTTTCAGGGATGAAAGTCCCTTCTAGTAGTGGATGTTGTAATGACCCTTATGGTCATTTATGCCTTTTTTGTAGTTTCTTGAATCTTAGAGCTTTCTTGTAGTGTCTCTAAGTCATTTATGACTTATCGAGATCGGTGGTTCAGTTCCCAAGTTGTTCATTTGGTCGTTATGTTTATTTCCTTACTTTTAAACTTAACTATTGAAATCGTTGACCTTAGTCAATATTCAATGAAAATAAACTCAATATTCTGATGGTCCTGTTAGATTCAAAACATGGATTTTAGTCTAAATGGACTCTTGATTCGGGTTCAGAGGCCTTGGTTTTGGTTTTATCTCATTTTGTGTGGTTGATGTGTTTTGAATTTCATATGTGTAGCTTCAGTTGTCTTTTTTATGATCAAAGACTTAGATTAAAACTTCGACTGTGCCATCATCTTCGGGATGTCGAGTTTGGGTTAAGTGAATTATTTGTTCGGGTTTCAGACCAATCGAGCTTATTTCAAGTGCACGGTGAAAATTGGTAATTTTATCTTAGAGTTGACTTTAGTCAACTTTACATCAAAATGATCTCAGATTGAAATTCCATCTACGCCGTTTAGTCCGGAATATCATTTTTATATATGTATCATATTTGGTTTATGTTCATCAATTTTTGAATGCCTTCCAAGCATCATTTCAGATTTTCATTTTGGTTGGTTTTCAGCTGCTGTATAGTTGCTGTTGCACAACCATTTTGGCCTTCACATTCACAGGTCTTTGCCGCATTTGCGGTGAACCCGACTGGGTTAGCCTTCACGTTCTCTTTCGGTTCACCGCATTCATGGAGAGGGAACCTGGGCCAGTCACTCTCTTTGCTCTTTGCGTTCTCATCCTGTCACCATGTTCACGGTGAGCCAGCATTGTGCTTAACCGTGTTCACACAAGCTAGTCATCTAGTAGTATTTAAACCCCAAATCTAATTTTTCACTTATCCTTCATCATTTTTTCACTTTTAAAGCTCTAAAATCACAAATTTTAATCCTTGGGGTTTTGCATGCGTTAGTGGGTGACGTTGGAAACAATATATCTTCAACTATTCTTCAATTATTGATAAGTTTTCACTCAAACTTCACCAATTTTTACCAAAATTTCTCAATGTTGGTTTTTTTTTTTACTTTAATTTATTGATTTTAACTTGATTCTTGCTTGTCTTAGCTTCAAACTTTGGGTATGAGTTTCTACGACATGGAGAATATTTTGGTACCTTTGTTAAAAGTTTTGGGTTCATGGGCCCCTAGACCTGTTTTGACCCGAATTTTAACCCCGAATATATCTATAGCTTTATGGTTATCATTTGACTCGTATTGACTTGTCGATTATTATTTTTTTATTTAGTGATCGTTCAAGTTTGTTGGTGCATTTTTAGAGCTAGTAGAGCTTCCTAGGCTACTTTTTACTGGTATTTTCTAGCTTATCTTTAGACGTTAGGTGGGGACTTAGCTTATATGGAGAATAATGGTAGTAACTAAGTCATCATTAGGTTGGGTTTATAGGTTTGGCACCCATGAACCTGTTTGTTTCTTGGTTATGCATTGGTGTTGCACTTGCAAATATAGTTTATCCTGTGGCTGCGTGATCTTTATTAACTCTGGAATATATGGTGGGATTATTGAGAATATCCATGAGTCTCGAAGATCGACTAGATGGTTCTAGATTGTTGTAGTACCTGCACCTGTGCAGGACAGGGTTTGTCTGCTCTATTGTTGTGGTTGAGCATATCATCAACATGAAGACTGATTTTTTATGCATTGGTTTCTACAGTTTTATCTCCAAGTTCCCAACATCACTTATTTTGAAACCTTGCATGGCCTTATGGGCTCGTTTTCAGTGTTATAGAACTAAAATGAGTATTAAATGATGATTTTCAACAGTTTTCAATAACAAAAAGGAATAATAAAGCTATAATCATTGTTTTGAGGTATTACTAGATTTGGTTGCGGCTATGAGCTATACATTGATATTTATTCAGATTTTAGACCCGGTTGTGGCTAGGCACGATCATTGATACTTGATCTGATATAGATCTGTTCGAGCTTCAAGTTCAGTTTATTTTCTGAGTTATATGCAATTGCATCTTCCATGGATCTTTCCAATCCGGGCTTGTGGGAAACTAAAGGAAGGGTATGTGGGGGAGTAACAATATACGGGTTGCGGCCTTCCATAGGTCCTACATACCGGGCCTGTAGATTTAGAGGGGAGCATACGGGTTTATGTTACTATCATCATATCACATCATCATGCATATTATATCCTTGAGTATTGTTTTCTAGTTGTACTCTCTGATCGTATGGGAGGCTGAAGGGTTTACGTTCACCTTTTTGTGTCTCTCGGTCTTATGGGAGGCGTTGGTATTTTCCTTTTCTTTTATTTTATTAAATTACTGATATTAACTAGGTGTATACATCCGTTGGTTTCCCTTTCACGTTTCTTTAATTTTTATGCTTGTTGTAGTTCACCTTCTTCCTATTCCTGTTATTGAGGTTACTGGTATACCGTCATTTTTATTATTTGTTTTGTATCTTATTAGCTGAGCATTGATTCGGGTACGTTTTCTTCCTTCGTTGCCTGAATCTTTCATATTGTTAGCTAGATTTCTAGGGTATTTTACTTACTTATAATCTTTTAGTTAGCTTCTTTGTATTTTCTCTATTTTTCCACTTTTGTTACTTGTCTTTAATTTTTTTTGTATTTGTTGGTTTTATTTCTTAAATGGGCCCAGTCAGCCGATGATGCCTATTGGGAACCATATTGCTTTGGCTATCTGGTACTCATACTACACTCTGTATTTTTTTTGTGTAAATTCGAGTATGAGTAGTCACTGTTGATTTGTTGGATTTATACTGATCATTTATTGTTGAGGTAAACGATGGCTTATGGTGTTCAAAGTTTGAACCCACTTCTGAAAGAATAAATCAAATGCGCCAATGTCAATGCATTTGACCAACCGATTGAGAGATTTGGATTAATGGCTGGATTTACCTTTCTTATTACTCTTTTATGTCATTATAAACTCTAGAGGTAGATGTACTTGTTACTTCGTATTATGTATTTTCCTTGACAGTCTTATGTAGCGGCTCATTTACCAGGTTTGAGTTTTATTTTTATCTGATTAGACTTTCGCTTACCCCTTGCTCCTTTTGTTTTATCTTATCTTCTGCTCTAGTTACTTTCTAGCTTGTGTTATACTTGTTGAGTGGTTCTCCTACGGTGGGATATAGGTGCTCTCATGACTTAAGAAATCGGATCGTGACATTTGTAAATTCTATACAAGTTTATTTTTATAGAGAAAGAGCTTTTTTTGGTTATAATTCTAAGGAAGACACTCTTTAACGACCCCTCTGTTGTATGTCATTCACATTTGTGAAATAGTTCGATAAATTCATCCTTATTTTGAAAAATAGAGCCAAAAGTTAATTTTTATTCAAAAAATGGCCGAACTATAACTCTAGATTTTTTTGTCCCTACTTCGGCAATCCTAGAACAATGCGAGAAGGTGCTTCTGATGCTAGAAATACTCCGTAAGATCTGCCATCAACTTAAACTCACAAAGTGGGAGCATTTGTTCATAGATATTGCAGTGAAAACTTGGCATCTAGGTAGGCTAAATTTAATGAATAGTCGACCGACTTTATTTTGCATTTATATTATAGAATTGATATGAGAAGCATGTCTAGACTTGCGGCAAGGAGTAAAAATGGATAAAATAAATAAATTTAACTAATAACTTGAAATTGAGTTTCTTACTTATATAAGATATATGTCAATGTGGTTGTTATGACGTGTTATTTACCCAAAAGGGATTGTTGTGAACAATGTGTTTAGTCTTGATAACTATTTCTTGTTTGGGTGAAAGATCCTTTGGTAAACTAGGCTGGATATATGATTTTTCTTAAAGGATAATGTGGTGTAATTATAACTTATGTTTGGAGAATTTATTGGGGTGATGAATTTTTAGCTTAATTATGTGATTTTAGAAGTGTTGTGATCTAGAAGTGAATGGAAGAAGAACATTGGATGTTTAGCTTTGAAGAAGATGGCGACAAACAGGACTAGATGGTTTGAAAAATTGATGTGCTAAAAAAATATGCATGAAAACTAGTGATGATGATAGATTTAAATGCTTTTAGTTTCTGAGTGATAATATTAGAAACCAATGTATTGTGTTTGAAGCCGATTAGTGGTGACTTAGCAAGTAATGAATTAATAAAAACCCTGATAGTGACTTATATGTAAGTGCTGCATTGTGATTTGTCTTTATGACGTGTGCAAATATATTGATAATCTTGATTTATTGTATTTATGCCCATAAGAGGTTTAATTGATGGTCATAGTTGATCGATGTAATGCCCAAAAGAGGTCAAATCAATGATGATAAATGAAAGAATTGATCATGAATGATAATGTGATTGAATAAAATGCATTGAATAAGAAGTCTTGTGATATACTTTTAAAAGTAGGAGGAAAAGTAAAAAGACGACTATATCAAAGAATTAAAAGTGAAATAATTTATATGATTATTGTTTATGCTAAACCGATGCATAATAATTTCAGATAGAGGTATTTATGGATGACTCTGAGTGTTGCACAGGTATAGTACATAGACAGTAAAGTTCCTGCAGGTCACAACTATATGGGTAGAATTAAAAAAAATCCTTGAAATGTGTGTATGATTAAAAGAATATTAATAAAAAAATAAAACGATGAAGAACGATCTAAATTGATAGTCTAACAAATAAAGCTCCAAAGAATGATTGAAAAGTTTGATAATGAGACTTTTTTTTTATTTGGTTATTGAGATTTGAGTTGACTTGTATGTTCTATTTGATTACTTATCTTGAGACTCATTGAGTGACTACTTGAGAAGGTGGAATTCTGTATTGCTTTCTATATGCCCCGTTGATTTATTTTATTATACTTGTCGAAATTGTGGCTTACTTGATTTATGAGTTATTTCCTTAATGTTCTAAGGGGGTGGTTGATTGTTAGCTTGTTGTAGTGTGACTTAGTGATGGATATTAGATTGATCCTAGAAATGTGGATAAAAATATTGTTAGAGTGAATGAAGAAGTATTGGTAATGGGTTACAGTTGGATTTGTGTGGCTGAAAGTGGCATATACTGGGGCTAGTTATGGTAAATGACTTCGGAAGGTAGGATGGTAGGAAGTAGATAGGAGTTGGAAATTAATAAAGAAGTTGTGGGTGGTAGTAATGTATTTAATGATTTATTATTTCAGTAAGATATTATAAATTTTTTGCTTATTTTAATTTATGTTATGTGGATTGATACTGGTCGATCAATGATGCCTAGTGGTACTTGTTTTTGTACCGATCATGCTTTTATTACACCTTTTTAAGGTGTAATCTGGATGCAGGTTAGATTTGAGTTGACATTGGATTGACGGGCTATCAACATCGACCTCTACATCTCATTCTCAACAGAAGTTGGAGTCCTTTTTATTTATTGTATATCATTTTGTATTATATGGCTCTTGTACATGTCTGAAACAAATTTTGAGGACAATAGTTATCTGACGATTGAGTTTGTAAAATTGGAAATTAGTGATTTTCGAGTATTTAAATACATTAGATATGATTATTATTGTTGCCACTTGTGTTGCGGTGGTGTCTTTCACCTTATAATTTGGTTGAAATATAAGGGGTTTCTCCTATCTAGAATAGTGTAGGTGCTCGCACGATCTGCTAACTCAAATCATGGTAGTTGGTACCAAAACTTTAGGTTACTGATTGCACAAGTACAAGAGAAAATATGGAGTAGAGTTTCAAGGATTAACATGTAGACGTCTACGCTAAGTCCTCAAAAGGATACGAAACATTTAGAGTTATTCACCTTTTTCTTATCTATCGTGTTGTCCAAAATCCTTTGACCACTAGGTAGAGTCAATTAATATCTAGATGATTTCAATTGGTATCTCAATAAGGTTCTATTGAAACCCAATTGATTCCAATTGGTATCTTAGTAAGTGCGCATTAGGATCTAGGAGGTACCACTAGGTATCTATTAAAAGGAGCATTGTAAATCATTGAAGTTAGGGAGAGGATGTAAATACAAAAAGAAATTAATTGATTGCATGTATCTTGCAATTTCAATGCATGTTTAACACTTAGTTGTTTGTTGTTGTTGAAGATTGTAATGGGATATGTGAGTTTTGCTATGTTGTGGTGATTAACTATTATTGTTCTAATTGAATGCTGAGAAGTTTGGTGTTGGTGGTAGGTAATAAGTAAAATGTTGATGTTAAACATGCTAAAGTGTGGTGATACTTGATTTACAAGTTTTTGTGGAATTAACAGTGAAAGAAATTTGAGGTGATGCCTAGTTAAAGTTGTTCTGATGTTTCATCATAGAAAATTTATGACTCTATGAAATCCCTAAAGCAAAAGATGAAAAATTACCGAGCTGCTGGTTACCTGATCGCCATAGTGGCTACTTGACCAGCAGTAGCGCTTGATAGATGCAGCGATCACTCGTTGGGAAGTGGGGCTTCCCCTATTTTTTTCCCTATCTTGAAACCTACTTTCCTTGTTAAAAGAGCAAGATTTCAAAAAAATAAATAAATATCTGGAGTGCGATAAAAACTAACTTGTAAATAAGGTTAACCATTTCCAATGAGGTCATCCAGACATCAAAACAACATCCAAAATTAAAAAATCATTCACGGAAAGAAAATAAAAAGTATTTGAGACCTTCAAATTAAAAACAAACTTATAAACAAGGTTAACCATATCCAATGATGCCACCTGGACATCAAAACAACATCTAGAATAAAAAAAATCATCTGAAAAAATAAAATAAAAAGTATTTGAGGCCTTCAAGGGCCACCACCAACTAACAATATCTAATACCAGCAACATCAACAAGATCATATAAAAGAGGGGCATATGGGGGAAAGGGATGTAGTAGTGCTAAGTCCAGCCTAGCTAGAAGCCACATCCTCCCCAAAGCTAGACTCCTCTAGCTCCTTCTCATCCATGTTGCTGAGGAAGGAGAACTCCTGGGCATCGCTCGCCTTCAGGCCTAGCTCATGTCTTTTCCTTTTTTTTTTCCTAATAAGTTCGCCTACTTTTTATATCTGGTTTACTTACTAGAATATTTAACTACTTTTACTTTGTTAATTACGGCTCCTGTCTTTTTCTTTTTCACTTTTGCCCTTTTTAAAATTTAAAATTTAATTTTTGTTTTATTTTAATTTATCCGAGATATTACTTAATAATATCTTATTAGTTTAATAATATTTTTATAATTTTTTGTCCTTTTGATACGAGCACCGATAGCACCTACCCGTCCCGACCATTCACACGGAGTCAGGCGCAGGAGCTGCAAGCATTGCAAGTGACCATGCGTAAAAGAGATGCTTGGGAAGCCTTCTTCAAGCCGTGTTAAGGGATATTCAATCTATGGAAAGCTTGTGAGGTGCAAGATGTGACAACTCCAGGACTTAAGGGGCCTGACTGAAGATTTTAAAACTTTAGGGGCTTATATGGAGATGCCATGACTTTGGGGGCCAAAGTGCCTTTTTACAAATTTATAATAGCTATAAATACTTAAGTTTGCAGTATTTTTTAGCAGACATTGATGAATTGATATGAACTCCATTGAGAGTGTAGTTTATCGCTTATTTTAGCGATAGACGTAATTTAGCGTAATCGTAGTGCGTAATTGAGGATGGATTCCCTTAGTTGCTTGATAACTTGTTTTACACATTCAATCGAGGGATTTTTCCATTTGTGGATTCAAGTTGGGATCCGTTGATTGCTTGTTTGGGAGTTTACAGTATCTCACAGGTTCAATTGAAAGGTGAGGGTAACCAGTCCCTTGTTGTTCATAAACCGTGATTTTATTGTTTATTTTTGCATATCTTTTCTATTTATTTATTTCTCCCTCGTGTTTCGTGCTTCTTGTATTATGATCCGCATTAGTGTGTCACACCAAGAAGCTAACCACTGCATGTAAACAACCCCCAAAACCATAAGTGGACCAAGCAAACCACTTGTACTGGCATGCTTAATGAAACATAAAAGGAAAATACAAATAGCAATGCAAAAGTTGGACAATGAAATGAACCTTTTTATCAAATTTAAATAAGGTAAAGTAATACACTCTTTATTTTCTAATAAGAAAAGTAATGTAAAACTTACTACTCAAGCTGACTAACTAACTAACTAGTCATCTATGAAACCTCTACAAAATACTGACGGGTTACTAGGACAAGCCCCCAGGTAACTCTAAATACTGAAAAAAATATCAATAAAGTACAATTTATGGATGGTCAACTAGCCCTAGGAGGATGAGGACTCACCCATAGTTGACTGGAGACTGTTGAGTCTACTAGTCATGAGTTTGAGAGTGAACCTGAAATCTATATTGTAAAATAATACAGTACAAAATACAATCAATATATGAAATATACTGGTATGCAAGATAGGAAATATAACTCTCTCTCTCTCTTATATATATATATATAAGATGAAAGAAACTGAAATGGGTCTGAAGCTGAGAAATTAGTCTATCAAATGTATATGTATATATATATATATATATATATATAAGATAAAAGTAATTGAAATGGGTCTGAAGATGAAAACTTAGATCCTATCAAATATCATAAAGTTGGAGCGAGTACTGAAAAAATGATATCTGAAATACATAATGAAATAACATAAAGTTGGGGTCATGTTCGAGTATCATAAAAACTAGAGTACTATGTTTGAAAACATAATTAAATTGTAAAACATTTATTATAAATCTGAGAGACATGGGTCATATGACATTTCAAACAATAAGGAGTAAATAACACTCAGACTATAAAAGTCCTGCTGAAATCCTGATAACTGAAATACATGTTGAAGAACTATAAATAATAAAATCATGATAAGGTATATCAATTTAAAATAGAAACAAGAGGGAGTTTCTCTACCGACATATGTCATGTGAGCTCATGAAATCCAACATAATAACCCTACCTGGAGGAGTTCCCCTATACCTTGCCAGGGTATAAAGGTTATTGAGGATTTTTAAGCCACTTAGAGGAAAAATATTTTTAATCTACTTGAAAACTAATGACTTTTTAAGCCACTTGAAGGCTATTATGTTGGCAACATAGTTTGAGGAATTTAGATACTGAAACTCGTGTTCCTCTCGGTGCTAGAAAATCCTCCCAAAACTTATATACATATAACTTTAGGCTAAAAATATAATGAAACTTGAAAGTAATGCATAAACTAGAAAAAAACTTGTTTAACCAACGTATCTGGGTTATGCTTCTAAAAATCTGAAAATTGTATTATCTTGCTTATTCTTGATACTTAAATCTATTCGTGTTCATGGATTTCAGAAGAATCAATACTTGAACACAGTATGAATCATGTAAAACTTAAGAAGATGTTCATGGAAGTCCTTAGATTAAAAATTAATCTAGGGAAACTTGTAATAAATCACGAAAACACGTCTTACATGTAAATTATTCATGAATACAGTAAATACTATGAATAGAAAAAACTGCATAAACATAAAGTAATAATTCTAGTCGTAAACAACTCAATAGCTATACCTGAAAATAGTTTTGGATGTGGGGATGGAGGAAATACACCATTTAATAGGCTATGTACCTTGATAAGGAGTTATTCCTAAAGAAGAAGACATTTGGAGTGCAACCTTGAACTTGAAGAACCCTAACCTTGAGAAAAAGTTGAGCGCTTGTTCTTCTTTTCTGTTTTTCTTCTAAGTATTGGAGATTAGGATATTTAGGAATAATGATTTTTGTTAGTGTTTTAGACCTTTTGTAAGGTCTAAAATGACTTGGTTCATTAATAGAAGAGTTGGGAAAGCGATTGAAATAACCTTACAGAATGGACGAAATTTGGAAGATTTTGTACTGGAGACTGACACCTAATATGGCATGTCTCTTGGAATGCCACACTTCCAGTGGCACGTCCGTTGCCATGTTAGGCCTCATTACTCTTGCTCTGCACACTTAAACTTAATGTGTCATGTTTCCCATCGCAAAGGACTTCTAGACATATCATGTTAATGACTAATGAACGTCCAAAAACACTTATTTGCATATGGTAATGACCCTAAATCAACCCTAAGATTATAAAAGGGTTAATAAACATCTAATCGCTTAAATCTAAACCATAAACACAAGCTAAGACTTTGAGGAATCATTGAGATATCATACTCTAAAGTTTAGAATTGACCAGGGATGTAAGGAGAAGTCTTTGAGGTGCTATAATATCTATCCCTTGATATCATTCATTTTTGAATGAAGGGTAAAGCTACTAAAGATTCAGTCTGAAACTTAGCTGACATGAGGCACTGGACTGAACTAAAGTTGAACATGACTAAATATGAATATCATGGCATGAATATAGATATAAGAAGCATAAAAAGTCCTACTGACTGGA
>JBDJHY010161509.1:0-12592 GCA_039654485.1 Withania somnifera | reverse complement strand
TCGACATTTAGTAGATGATGTCGTAGTCTGATTTTCAATCTGAGGTTTTGATCATCAAAATTCGACCAAAAGTCAAATTTTTAAACTCTAAGACACATCAATAAACAAAACAAGATAATACTGCAATGAAAAGGCTTCCGGGCACAAACCAAGAGTCCGTCTAGACCGAAACCCGTGTTCTGGGGCTAACAAAACTATCAAAATTTAATTCAGAGTTTGTTTTCAAGAATATTGACCAGAGGTAATCGGGTACCTGTAGGGATGCAGAAGTATAGTATGGGAATCAAATAACGAAAGCAATTGGGTACCTAGTAGGGATCATCAGCCGGCGGGGCCCATATAAAAAAATAAATAGGCAGATAATGAAAGAAAGATCACAGAATACACGCAAGAAACGCATACACGAAAGACTAACTAATAGGATATAGGTAAGTAAATACCCTAAAAATCTAGCTAACAGTCAGAAAGATTAAGGCAAACAGATGAGAAAACATACCTAAACCCGTCTCAGCTAATAAGATATTAATAAAAACAAAATGAATGGTGTCAACCTCAAATTATAGAAAGGAAAAAGAAGAAACAACGACATGCAACTATATAGATAATGGCAGCATGAAGGAAGCCCAAATGATATGTCCAACTAATATAGTGTATCGAAACAATAAGAAGGAAAAATCCCAACAACCTCCCGTACGACCAAGAGATAAAAACAAGTAAATACAAACCTTCTGATATCACATACGATTGGAGAGTACAACCATAAAATAGGACTCAATCATAGAATACACATGATGATATGATATAATGACAGTAAGGTAAACTTGTGTGTTCCTCCTTCGAACTCGCAAGCCCTGCAGGTAGGACACCTGGAAGGCCGCAACCCATTTTCCTCTCCTTCCTCGTATACCCCTACTTTGGTCACCCGTAAGCTCGATTTGACAAGGTTCATAGAGGCTGTAACCATATACAACTCATTAAATAAACTGTACTCGGACCTCAAACGGGTCTATCTCATGATAAAGTATCAATAAGTGTGCCTAGTAGTATCTGAATATATATATGCTTGGCTGCAAATGAGTCTAGTAGTATCTCAAAATAGTGATTACATCTTTACTTTAGTCTTTTATCATAAAAAACTGGTAAAGTCGTCATTTAATACTCATTTTGATCTCATGATATTGAAAACAGGCCAACAAGGTCATGCAAGGTTTCAAAATCATTGACTTTGGGCTCTTGACCATAAAATAATAGAAACCAATACATAAAATCTAGTTTCATGATAATGTCGTGCACAACCACAAATAGTATATCACAAGTCCTACTGGCCTTACACAAACTCGATATCTACAATAATCATAACAAGTCATAATATCCAAGACTCATGGATATTTCTCATAAATTCAACTACCTATGTTTCATAGAAAATAAATACCACAAAGGTTCACATGGTAATTTACATTCCTAAATGCAAACACCAAAATATATGAAGCGAACTAAAGAAGCTGACAGGATCAAGGGTTCTAAACCTAAAAACCCAACCCAAGGATAGATATTTACTATAATTATTTCCCATATAAGTGAAGTCTATGATCTGTAACTCATAACCTACATGGCGTTAGAAGATACGCTCAAAAATATCAGAAAAAATAGCCAGACAGCTCCAACAGAGCACCAATAAATCTGAAAGATCACTAAACTAGCAAAATAACAATCTACGCATTAATACGAGTTAAATGATATCATAAATCTATTACTGTAGTCGGGGTCAAAAATTCGAGTCAAAACGGGCCTATGGGTCCGTGAAACTAAAACTCTGAATAAAAGGTATCAAAATATTTTCTACATTATAAAGAACTCATACCCAAAATTTGAATCTAAGGCAAGTAATAAATAAGCTAATATCAATGAATTAAAATGAAAAATAAACTTGGAGAAATTCTAAACTTTTTTATGAAATTTAGTGGAAACTTACTAATAATTGAAGAAATATTAGTTTTAACGTTATCCACTATTGCATGCAAATATTAATGGATTAAAAATGATGGATTTTGAGTGTTTGGAAGTGTAAATTTAAATAGAGAAGCTGAAAATAAGATTTTTCAGGTATTTATAACGTTAGACACTTTCTCTTCGCCATTGCATGGGTTCATATCAAGATCCCGAAGCGGTGATAATATATACATCTCGGCCGTATAAAATACATATTGCGATCGCATAAGGCACAGGGACTAGGGGTTGTAATTGCGCAGAGTAGATGAGTCAGACCTTCGCGATCGTGTACATCACTGTCGCGATCGCAAAGACTATTTGTATGGATGCACCAGCAAATAGATGATGCAAACCATCCAAGAAAATGAGTTTTGATAGAGGGCTCGGAATGCAATTGAAATTCGATGAACACAAACCATATATGATACTTGTATGGAGACAACATTCTGGTCTCAATGACATAGATGACAACAAATAGATGATAGTAAACCAGCCAAGAGAATGAGTCTTGATAGAGGGCTTGGAATGCGTTTGAAATACGATAACGCAAACCAAATATGGTACTTGTATGAAGGAAACATTCTTGTCTTAATGACATAGACGAAACTTCAATCCAAGTTTAGTTCGATGAAATATTGACTAAAGTTAATTCTAGTCCTAAATTACCAACTTTCCAACTGAGTATTCAAAATAATCGTGGTTGGCCCGAGGCCCAAATTAATAATTTATCTAATCCAAATAATATTGAAGCTGATGGTATAGACGGATTTTCAATTCGAGGCTTTGATCAAGAATAATCAACCGAAGTCAAACTTTTGAACTCCAAAATGCCTAAAATACTCAATATCAAATAAAACCAAAATATAGGCCTCCGGACACAAACAAAGAGTCCTTTTAGACTAAAATTCATGTTCTGAAGCTAATGAAACTTTTGAAATTTGATTTCGAGATCATTTTAACAAAATGTTGAGTGAAGTCAACAATTTCAACATTTAAGGCTCTAAAATAGGAAAACAGATAAAACAACAAATGAACGATCCGAAAACCAAACCACTGGTCTTGATAAATCATAAATGACTTACGAAAGCTATAAAAAATCTATAAGATGCAATAAAATAAGAAAATACAAAAATAATCGTAAGGGTCATTACAGTAGGGTTGGGTGTTAGAGTTAATCTATGTAAAATCTCTTTTCGAGGTTAGTAAGTTTGTTGAAAATTTTAGTTAATATATGTAAAATCTCTCTCTCTCTCTCTCTCTCTCTCTCTCTCTCTCTCTCGATATATTGCATATGTTGAAGAAATAATTATTTTACTTAATGTGTGTCACTATTTTGACGCAGTGAGGTATGATATTTGTTGAGTACATGTTGATATATTTATATCATATTCTACACTCTGCATGCGTATACTAATTTTAACACCAATGATGGCCATGAAAATTCTGCTTTAAAAAAAAGTTTTAATGGTAATCCGATTGTCTTGTCTTATAATGACCGAAAATTATTTTCTTGTTATGAAATACATATTAACTCAATGGATGTTCATAGATACTTGCTAGGTTACATGATCCTTGTAGGTTACAAGGTATCTATTTTTTTGAGTACTTCATATTTGTGGACTTTGAAGTTATTACTCATCCTATAAATTGAAATGTTATTCATTTTTTAAAGACACACTTGAAAGAGGAAAAACTCTCTCTCCTTTCTACATCTTTTTCTTATAGTATTTTCTTATCTTTTTATCCTACTTTACTAAAAAGGATATTTCACGGAAATTAGTTAATGGCAATAATTTAATTGGTATTAAACTTATATTCGTAGAAAAATTTATTAATGACAATTACATTTTTATCATCCTTTGTAAATACCCCTAAATCGTATAGAATTATTAAACTCAATGACAATTAACTAATGCCAGTGACTGTTTTAACAGTATTTATTGATGTGTATATTTATTATCACTAAAACTTTTATTGCTATAGTGTCCGGAGCTTAATTTTACAATATTTCTTATATTATATGTGTTTTCCTTCTATCAGACATTATATAATACAATCATACTAATTTAATTATTCATGACTAGCATCACCAATTATTGGGATGTAATATGATGTTATTTATTATATTACTTGTAGTAGATGTTGATTCAAATACAAGAAATCAAAATACAAATCAACTAATTATATATATCAAATGAGTAAGACAAATTACAACTTGAAATTGGTCTATGATATAACTAGATCGCAATTACAAGAAAGTTAACAAAAACAAACAAGAAGAAGAGATAGAGGCAAAGAAAAGGCTGAGAACCATCAGAGAATCCATAACTTCCATCACGCAGAACTAGTGTAATGACTCTAAAGGTCATTTTTAGTATAATTTATAAAATTATCGTTTTACGCTACACGATGATTGTCCGGAGTCATATTTGATCAGTTCTTGATTTTGAATTGGAGTAACAAATTGTGATTTTTAATAAATTTTCATTTTTGGAAGCTTTAAGTTAAAAAGGTTGACTTTAGTCAATGTTTGGAGTTTAAGTCTCGGAATGAAATTTCTTTTGTTCTATTTGGCTTTGGTAAATATTTGATGACTGAAAGCTCTGTCAACACCCTTTTTTTTTCAAAACAGATAAAAAAAAAACTATATATTTTGTTCAAAAGGCTTTTTATTGAAAAAGTGACAAAAAAGTATTTCAAGAGAGATTTATTTTAGAAAATGGAGTCGGCACTCAACATTGAGTTCTGATGTGACGAGTCACCAGTTAAAATCTCTTTTTAAAATGTCTGATTTTAAATTGATCAGTAACTATAAACTGCGACTACGAAATTATGTTGACTGAGGGGAGTGTTTACGATACCCCTTGATCCCGTGATTTTATCACAATTATTTTAACTAACTCGTTTAGGCTCAAATAAGGCTATTCGTACAAACTCAAAATACACACAAGAATGTGCACAAATAACTTAAAATAAAGTCCAAATAATGTCCGAATTATACAACCTCAAAGTTAAAAAAAAAAAAAGCATGTGTTGCCTAAAATAGCTTAATATATGCTTCCTCCGACGACATCTTGAATCTTCTCCACGAACATCTTCAAAGTACATAATATCTTGGAACATTTCTTAAGAAATATAAATGTAAGATCCAAAAAACCGATAAATTCACACATGCTTACCATTAATATCACATATCATAATTAACCGAACACACCTAAAATTTACCTCCCAATTTTGTTTACATGGAATGCCCTTTTACTTTAACTCCCCAATAACTTCGTACTAATCAAAACATATTTTTGTTTAATTCCAATTAATTAATGCAACCAACTAACATTAAAAAAATAGTGTTCGCTCCATAATCACATCAACGGATAATTAACAACCCATTTCATTTATTAAATCAGCACATGATCAAACAACCAACTCATATAAACATTAACAAAGATCAAACATGATACAAATGATCGAAAACATCACATTCAAATCCCATGAAAGTAAAGAAGTAACATGAACCAAAGAAGGATAAAACTGGACCATCAAGCTGAGCTTTTTATTTCAATTAAATAGACCCAGTTTATTGAATAATGGAGCCTTGCAAACCAGTGGGAACCTCGACCATGACCAGAATTTCAAGCAGAGACCCCTTTTAACGAGAAATCAACTTTTCCCGAACCAACACTATGGTAATATTGGTATTTTGAGACGAAAATAGGGTGGGGTTTACGGTGGTATTAGGATAACGATTTGTGATGTCGAGCAATGAGAACAAATGCATTGTCTTTCTATCGATGAAGAAGACCACAACCTCCTACTCCTCCCTCTACTTATCTTTCGATACATCTTTCTTTCTCTTAATTCAATTTTCTCTCGATCAATTCCCCTAAAAAACATCTCCTAAAGCTCCCTAATCCCTTTTCTCTCCTGTACTCTTTATTTCGTTTGCTTAAAACTCAATCGATGCGATTCTTGTACAAAAGGTGGTGGCTATGGAGATGAGTGAATCATTTGTTATTGATCTCGAACGTTCTTGTGACTGGGAATTGTTAAATTGGAGGTATGAAATTTATTTTCTGTATAAAAATAGTTATTAGCTGGTGAATTTCTGAGGAGTGGAGTTGGTGCTGTGTTACTGGAAATTGAAAAGGAGTTTATCTTTTGCTGGTTTATCAATTGCGAGTGGAGATGGAGTTGTTCGCGGAATTGGGTGGTTGTTGCTAAGTAGTTGAGGAATTGGAGGAGGGGTTATCACGTCAAGGAGGGTGGGGGTGGTATGAGGTGTCCAATAAATCTTGTGGAGAAGAAAAGTTTATTATGAAAGGCACAAGTTGGAATCTTCCACCTGTTAGAACTCTCATTTGATGCTATTTTAATTTTAATACAAAAAAAAAATACTAATAAAAATAATAATACTAATTAGATAAGTACTTTATGTCATGTCCCGATTTCCCATGTTATTAGGGCACCTACAATCACTGTAGGAGAACCACCCAATAAGCACGCAAAGCATGAAAATAAACTAAAAGCGGAAGATAAGTCATAAATAAGGAATAAGGATAAGCAGAAATCTAAATCAAGTCAATAACAAACCCCAAAATGTGATATCCGATACAAAAGTCACTAAACAAGAGTACAATGTCTGAAATAGAAAAACAATATCTGTCTCGGAAATAAGTAATATAAAGAGATATAAAGAAAGGTAAAATACAAGCTCTGAATGTTAGAAGCCATCATCTACCTCAGCAATACAATATCCCCCTAAATCTCGAATTAACCTGGATCACTCGTACTCGGGTTTGTGATAAAAAATACAGAAGTGTAGTATGAGTATAAAAACAACAGCTACCCAGTAGGTATCATAGGCCGACTGGGCTCATATAAGAAATAAAAGCAGTAAATAGACAGAATACAAGTCATGAAAGTCAACAAATAGAGGAAACGGAGAAACCAGCTAGCAGGATAATGACAGGTAATTACCTAGATAACCAGCTATCAATAAGGAAGATTCAGGCAAACACGGAAGTACGTACCTAAATTCATACTCATATAATAAGACATACAAATAAATAAAAGAAAATGTGGTATACCGGTAACCTCAAATGATGGAAACAGGAAGAAGATTTAACTACAAAGAGTATAGAAATATATGAGGCTTGAAAAGGAAACTAAAAGATATGATCCAGTCCATAAAAGTGAATCTAAACAGTAATATATAAAAGAAAGTTCTCACGGCACCCCATAACATTAAGAGAATGCAAACCCTTCGGCGTCCCATACCACCAGAAAGTAAAAACAACAAATTTAACACTTAAGGATATAATATGCATGATGATATGATGAATGCTAAATGTAAATATGTATGCTCCTCCACCGATCCCGTAGGTTGGCCAGGTAGGACCAATAAAAGGTTTTCTCCGTATACCTCTATTTTCCTGTATACCCCTCCTCTAATCACCTACGTACTGGTCCGAATCGGTAAGGTCCATGGTGGGTATAACCACATACTAACTTAAAAACTTATAGTTGAACTATACTTAAGATATATATGTATGAATGAATGCTCATGCATCACCAGTTCTAAATCACTGTAATATCAATATCCTTATTCAAGCATCACCAAAACTAAATCCAGTATAAATCATTAATTTCTGGCGCTTGGGCTTCACCGAGTCTAGTAATATCTTAAAACAGTGATTACATCATCATTATCTCAATAATCATCTAAAATTGGTAAAACATATCAACGATACTCATTTTAATCTCATAATACTGAAAATGGGCCTACAAAGCTATGTAAGGTTTTAAAATCAATGACACGGTCTCTTGGCAATAAAACAAAACTAATGCATAGAAAATCAGTTTTCATGATATGATATGTCAACCACAAACAATATCTCAAACAATTCTTAACATCCCTACACAAGCTTGATATCTACAACAAGCATAATCAACAAAGTCGATATTCCAGGTCAATCAAGACCACTCAGGGTCACAAGGTAATTATAATCCTAATGCAACACCAAAATGCAACCAAAAAGCAGACTATAAAAGTGGACAGGTCATGGATACCAACCTATAAATCTCAACCCATGGGTAGCTAATTACTACAATTATTATCCATATAAGCCATAGACTACATGCCCGCCGAGATAAGTTCACAAAAATAGAGTAGAAGATGACTGGATAACTTCAAATACTCCAAAAAAAATGCTTGAATGATCATGAAACAAGAAAAACAATAATCTACACGTTAATGCAAGTCAAATGATGCCTATAAAACTATGAAAATAGTCGGGGTCAAAATATGGTCAAAATGGGCCCGCAAATCTGAAACTCCGAACAAAAATTACCAGAATATTTCCCACATAATAAGGAACTCATACCCAATATTTGGAGTTAAGACGAGCAAGAAATAAATTTGAAAATATAAATTAAAATAAAGAATCAACGTTGAGAATTTGGGAAATTATGGATGAAATTTGAAGAAATTAAAGTGGAAACTTATCAACAATGGATGAAAAATCAAAGAAAAGTAGTTCCTAATATCACCCAAGAATTTTGAAGCTCAACAATGGTGCTTTTGGATGAAGAAGAATGAGAAAATGAGCTAATATTCGGGATTTTGAAAGCTTAAATAATTGGGGAAAATTTCTCTTTGCCATTGTGACACTGTGCATGTTGATCGCGAAGCACAAGGCTAATGGTCATCGCGATCGCAAGATAGGAACAATGATAAATAAGGGAAAAATATTTGGTCAGACGTTTGTCCAACCCATCGTTTTCGCAATGAACCGATGCTTTCGTGATGCACAGAGTCAAAGACACTTCTTGATCGCAATGAACCAATCCACGATCACAAAGTGCTGGGCGCTTGGCACCAATTGAAAGTTAAATCAGCTATTTTAAAAACTTTAGATGATGCTTCCGGATAAGTTCAAAATACTATGAACACAAACCAAATATGCAAATGTCATGAATATGACATTCTGTGCTCAAATACGCATACAAAATTATGATCCATTATTGTTTTGATGAAATATTGACCAAGGTCAACACTTAGCCAAAATAAATAATTTTCCAACCAAGTACTCTAACTGTGCTCGATTAGCTCAAATCCCACACCTAATCCAAACTCAATCTTCAAGAGTTGATGGTGCATTCAAGATTTTAATTTGAGGCCCCGATCACAAAATGATCATCCAAGCTCCAATGATGAACTATAAAGCACATAAAACACGCAAAATCGCATAAATTCAAAATCAAAGCCTCCGAACTTAACTAAAGAGTCTATCTAGACCAAAACCCACATTTCAAAATAGAGGAACTATTAGAATTTCATTTCGAGTTTATTTAAGTAGAATTTCGACAAAAGTCAATTATTTCGATATTAAAGGATTTAAAACAGGGAAATCGACATAGTGAATAAATGAACGACCCGAGAACCAAATCACTAGTTCATATAAGTCTCAAATGACTTAAATCCACTACAGAAATGCTCTAAGATGCCAGAAAATGCAAACACGCAAAATTGACCGTAATAATTATTACAACATCCACTAATAAATGGGACTTTCATCCCTGAAAGTCAGAACAAGGAAATAACTGAAGGCTCAAACAGATATGGATACTGAGATCTAAACTTTTTATCAATCTCCCAAGTGGCCTCCTTTATGGGATGATCACTCCACTGCCTTAACTACAGAAATCCCCCGAGATCTCAAATTCCTCACCTTTTTAGCCTAAATAAAAATTGACTCCTCAACAACCAATAATCCCTCATCGATCTAAACAAAATCATAACAAAGAACATAAGACTCAGTAGGATGTACCATGTCAACATAGACTCATAAAACACCGGATGCATAGATGAAAACATAGGAGGCAAAACTAACTTATAGGCAACATTACCAATCCGATAAAGAATCTTAAAAGGGCCAACATACTAGGGGCTTAGCTTGACCCTCTTCCAAAACCTCATTGCATCCTTTATAGGCGATAACCGTAAGAAGACTTGATCAGTAACAGTAAAATCCAAAGGCATGGTGACGATGATCTGAATAACTCTTCTTCCTACTCTGGGTTGCCCGGAGCTTATCTTGAATCAATCGAAATGTATCCAAAGCATCCCAAGTTGATATATATTCTACATTTTGGACGCAAAACCATCAAACCAATCAATAGGCAAACAACATCGTCTACAATACAAAGCCTCAAACAGAACGATGTGAATACTAGAGTGGTAGTTGTTGTTATGTGCAAACTTTCCAAATTCAAATATTAATCCCAAAAAGAACCAAAGTCAAGAACACGAGCCATCAACATGTCCTCCAGGACTTGGATGGTTCTCTCAAAATGATTGTTTGTCTGGGGATGAAATGTTGTGCTAAGATAGACTTGGGTATCCACCCCTTACTAAACCACTCTCTGAAACTGAGATATATGCTGAGTATCACGATCAGAGATAATAGAACCAGCATACTATGAAGTCTCACCACCTGTGAAGATAAATAAAGACTAACTTTTCCCCGCTATATGCAATATGAACTGGAATGAAGTGCATGAACTTAGTAAGCCTATCAACAATAACCCAAATCGAATTATGGTTGCGAGCAGTCTAAGGCAAGCATGAAATAAAAAATATATAGTGATATATCTCTACTTCTATTTGGGAATGGAAAGTAGCTGCATCAAACCGCGCGATGTCTAGTGCTCAAACTTAACTTGATGATAGTTCAGGCACCTAGAAACGAAGTCATCTATATCCCTTTTCATACCACTCCATCAGTAAATCTGCCTTAAGTCTCTATACGAGAACTGTGGGCCTCACAGAGAATTAACTGAATCAGATCATCAACCCGATAAACACAAATACGACCCTCAAACCTTAATATACCATCTGAACCCAATGTATCTGTATGAGGCTCACCCCATAACAATCAATAACGAATATCAACCAAAGAAGGATCCTTAAACTAACGCTGTTGAATCTGATCAACCTAGGTAGATTGAGCCTCAACATTAGCAAGAATACATCCTGGATCTGAAACTCAAGTCCAGCTAATTGGTTAGACAAATACTGGATGTATAAGGATGACAACCTCATAAAACTTGACAAAGCTTCCAAGCTACCCATACTTGTTGACTTCCAACTCAAGGCATCCACTACCACATTTGCTTTCTCGTATGATATAAAATAAAAATATCATAGTCCTTTTATAACTCAATCTATCTCCACTAAAAACATTAATCTCTCTCAAACTTATAATATAATAAAGACTATGATGGTCAATTGAAAATCTCGCAATGGACTCCATACAAGTAGTGGCGCTAAATCTTGAGTGCAAAGACTACCGCCACCAACTTTAAATCACTGGTGAGGTAGTTTCGCTCATAAACCTTAAGTTGTCTAGAAGCATAAGCAATAGCACGACCCTGCTGCATTATAACACAACCAAGACCCACAATGAAAGCATCATAATAATCCACAAAGCTTTAACCCTCAATCGGTAACGTCAATACAAGAGAAGAAGTTAGGATAGTCTTAAGCCTCTGAAAACAAGCCTCACACTCATCTGAAAACTAGAAAAGAACATCATTTCTAGTCAATCTAGTCAATGGCACTGCTATAGAACAGAAGTCATCAATAAAATGACTAACTAGAAATTTCAATAAAGTTATGAACCTTACTAGGAGTATTCGGTCTAGGATAATCACGAATAGTTACAATCTTAGTCGGATCCACTCTAATACTCTCTCTTGGCACCACATATCCAAGAAATGAAACTGACTCAAGTCAAAACTCGCACTTTGAGAACTTGGCATAAAGCTAATAATCTCTCAACGTCTGAAGAACAATCCTCAAATGACACTCATGATCCTGTTAAGTCCTCGAATACAACAAGATATCATCTATAAATATAATAACAAAGAGACTAAGATAGGGTATGAATACACGGTTTATCAAATCCATAATGGTTTCGGGTGCATTTGTAACCCAAACGTCATCACAAAGAACTCATAATGGACATATCATGTCTTAAATGCTGCCTTTGGGATATCCTTAATCCTGATCCTCAACTAATGGTAACCTATCTCAAATCAATCTTAGAAAATATGGAAAAACCCCGAAGCTGGTCAAATTAATCATCAATGTGAGACATAAGATAATTGATCTTCACAATCATACTAATAAGCTGCATAAAATCAAAACACATGCGCATAGAATGCTTTTTCTTCTTCACAAATAGAGAAGGAGCACCCCAAGGTAAAACACTAGGTCGAATAAAATCCTTATCTAACAGATCCTAAAGTGGAGTCTTAAGCTCTCTTATTTCAATAGGCTTCATACAATAAGGATCAATGTAAATAGGCATGGTGTCCATGTCAAACTTAATAACAAAATTGATATCTCGCTAAAGTAAGCCAAGGAAGTCGGTCAGAAACACATCAAGAAACTCACCAACAATAGCTACTAACTCAGAAGTCGCAGAATCAACACTAACATCTCTAACATATGCCAGATAAGGTAGGTAACCACAAGAAAGTAAGAGACTAGCAAATATGCAATATATGATCCCCGTTGTTACACAACTAACCCAACCTA
>JBDJHY010161499.1:0-12592 GCA_039654485.1 Withania somnifera | reverse complement strand
TTAATCACTGATGATTTACTGGCACACACACACACACACACACACACACACACATATATATATATATATATCATTGTGGGACGCTTGGACTTGCCAAGTATGGCTAGTGGATATTATTGATATGATATGAGGCACTATGTACCGGCGGGATAACACTGATATGAGGCACTAGATGCCGGCGAGATAACACTATTGTGGGGCACGAGGTGCCAATTGTGATTCATTGTGGTTTAGAAAGTTGGATACGAGGTTCTAATGACGATCATGTGGCTGTTACTTTTCTGCACTTATTTTCTTCAGTGTGCTCATAGGTCGGATGGGGGGCCTATGAATGACCATATCTTTTGTACACTGTGTTTCTTATGGGGGACTTGTCAGTGTTTAATTGTTTTACTTTATTACTCATATTACTACTTATTTGCTTTTATTAATTATTTGTTGTTTCATGTTATGTGGGTTTAGTGCTTATTACTTCTGTTAATTTAATTATCCTTACACTTAAGGTTACCGGTATATCGACCATGTTCTACTCCTACCTTCTTTGATTTCCATTCATTGAGTTATATTTCACATAAATTATTGCAAGGATTCTGGGTACGTTCTCTTCCATTACCGGTGATCCTGTTATGTGATTCGCTAGCACTATCAGTCTATGTGACACTTGTTTCATACATGAGGTGCTAGTTTTCCTGTATGGTCCTATTTTCTTTTGTAACCTTTCTTCTTGTACTCTGTTATTTACTACTTTTATTATTATTATGCGCTCAGTGGGCCCTTGAAGCCTCCTGAGTACGGGTTGCTTCGGTGACTTGTACTCATACTACACTTGCACTTGTACAGATTCGAGTACAGGTTCTCGCTCGTGATTTATAGAGAGTTGTTCATTCGAATTTTATTCATATTAGAGATTCAGGGTGAGCTTGGAATCTAGCTTGATCCTGCTTCTCTTCAGACTTACGTTTTTTAATTTTTATTGTATTTTGGAGATATCTTGATACTATATTTTCTTCAGTTTTATGATTTTGTACTTAGTGGTTCGTTTGACACTGATACCGGATTTTTAGGGGTTATTTCATTCTTAATTAATTCCGCAAACTTATTATTTTCTCATGACTTTTGATATTCTTCCGCATTTAATATAGTAGTCCTCCACTTCGGCTTCGGATTATAGGGTTCTCCTACTAGTGGTATAGTAGGTGCCATCATGATCCACAAAATTGGGTCGTGACACTATACTGTCTATAATATTGTAACCCCCATGCAGATCCTTCCAACCTTTTGGATACTTGTGGTTGATTAAACTTACATACCATATAAGTTGGAAGAGTGGTAAGTCCTTTTTGGTACGAAGACTGGCGATAAATTTTTATTTACTTTCTTGAAATGAGACATTATATTTTTCCTTTTTTTCATCATTTTAAGGCTAGCTATGTATATTTTCCTAGCATACAAATATTTAGCTTATAGTGGCTTTCAGACAAATATTGAATTAGAGTTTAATATTGAGTTTCCATTTATTGATTTACTTCTTTATTTTCTGATGTAATGTTCACCATTTCATATGTTCTTATTGATATTTCTTCCTCTAAGTGTGAGTGAGTGGAGCTTTGCATGAACCAAGGGTCCATCAAAGGCTATTAAGGCAACTTAGTGGTTGAGGATGTTGGTCCTGCCTAGGGGATAACTCTAGGGCATGAAAAACTTGGTTTTAGAGTATTAGGTTCAAGTGTCCTAGGATGTCTTCAAGACATCATTAGGTAGAGTCTCTTTTATGGGTGAGAAGTGCACCACACTTATAACTAAAAGGCTACTGAGTGTTTAGGAAAGTTTCCTATGTTCATGTCTTAAGTCGTGTTGTGGATTTTAACTACGAGAGATATTTTCTAGCTCTTGCTTTACACATTTTGGATCACGCCACCCAAAAGGGCAGTAGTTCACAGAGCAGCCATCCCATCAGGCCAGAAGCCAGGCTCGGTCAAATTAGACCTCTCGATCTCTAGTTGCCCTTGTAATTCATCTCCAACCCCAATTCTTGTTTGCTGGTGAGTGTGTGAGTTGGAGGGAGTAGTAGCAGTAGTAGAGAGGTTAGTTTTTTGGTTGGTACTAGATGGGTACTAAAGATAGCGTGTTATCATGGAGTAATCTTAGAACTAGAATGGTGGAGCTAGAATAGTAGAAGTTTGAGTGGGGCATAGTTTTTGGGTAAGGTAAGTATTCAGATGTTAAGTGATTATTTTGGAGTAGTGGGATGGTATTTCTTTATGTGTTGACTAAGGAGTAATAAGTTAGTGTCGGTTTCATAAGAGTGTGAGAAGGAAAAGTGGTTGATGGTTAGGAAGACTTACCCTATTTGTTGGTTGAGTATGATAAAGATATTCCTAGTCTTGAATCTAGTAGAAAGGATGGTAGAGATTGAATGTGTTGTTGTTGATTCTCATAGGGCTAGTGTTACCCAGGCTATGATGTAGTAGTTGTAAGTTTGAGTAGTGATGAGAAGTTGTATGTCATAGATGTTTAGTATTGAATAATAGGATTGAACACTAGATTATTATTCTAGTATGAGTTATTACAACATAAAATTATTTTAGCATGAGTTATTGTAGCATTAGGGTGGATAAAGGATTGAATGTGAGATGTTAGAATGCTAGAGAGAGTGTTGACTTTTGATTGTTAGCCTCAGAATAAGTTTGGCATACAAGTGTATAGTGAATGTTTGATCTTACAGAGTGGTTGATAGTAGTTCAGTCTAGATAAGAAGTTCTTAGACTTAGAATTTTCAGCTTTTTCCTAAGGGGGAGATAGTAAGTTGAAGAACCAGTCATGTCTTGTGACTGTGATAGTAAGTAGTTCCTATGTAGAGCTATGATTAGATGATGACCCATCCACACCTTTTTTATACTCTTTGTACTCTAGTCAGAGATGAAAGTTCTATCCATACTCTTGTTCATGTACCTTATAAAGGTTTATGTTCATGTTTATCTTTTAGAGTAAGAAGAAATTACTTCAAACAACATGACAGACTTGCTTATGATACAAATATCCAGTTAGTCTGTGGTGTCAGCTATGTGGTTTCTGGTATGATTCATAAATCTAGTTCTTGCTATGTTAAAGCCATTTAGTCTATTTCTAAATTAGTTTTCAGACCCCAGCATGAGTGTCGATAGTACAGTAGTGATATATCAATTTTCAGTAGTGATGTTTATTTAGACTCCATGTATGAGTTCCAAAGGTAAACATTGATCCATAACTCTTATAGTTTATGCTCACATCCTATTTTCTCTCAGTAATCCCATTCATGAGTTGTCAGATGGTAGTGGAAGAATTCTAGTAGAAGCTAAGATGGGAGGTAGTATATGTTTTAGTTAGTGATAGTTTTGGTGGGCCTTTACCACCTAAGATACTAATTGTTCTTGTAGTAAGAGTGTAGAGCTATTGGTTTTAATTATGTTAATAAAATCCCTAGATGGTTTAGTTTTAACTCCTAAGAAGCCATGAAGTGAGTACAGTAGTAGGATTGAATATTATATGGGTAAATAAGTGAATGATAGCAGTATGTATTTAGTGACTCATTGATTTAAGGCTTAAGTTTGATTTTTCTGGGGATAAGGAGAAGCAGTATTCTTGTGAAGATACAATATCAAATCTTGTGGCTTAGACTAGCATGATCATCTTACTTATAGTTCCTTATACCTCCAATTAGGTTTGGATGTGATAAGAGCATGTGGTTAGTCTCAGTACTTTATAACTATTAGTACCCTCATGATGATCATAGGTTCCGATCGACGAGCATAGTAATTAGAAAAGAAAGTGTAGATGAAAGGTGTTTGCTAAGTTGGAGAGTGCCAGTTCTAGTGCTAAGGCCAGGGTTGCCCTATCTTTATTTTATATCCTTCGTTTATATGTTTCATGTTAGGTGACTTTAGATCTGAATGAGCCTTATGTCCAATTGATGCTTTCCCTACTATATTAGCCTAGATCAGATAGATGAGATATTCAAACGATGTTAGTATCTCTTACCTAAAAGCTCCCTAGCCTAGATCAGATAGATGAGATGTTCAGACAATGTTATTATTTCTTACCTAAAAGCTCCCTATGATCTCGTACCTTTAGTATGTCCATGTTGAGTGTTTTCTTTCATAGTTCACGCTCAATTGATGTACTCTTTTGTATCTATATAATGGCTTCTATGAAGGTACAGTTCAGTTGATCCAAGCAAACCCAAGATGATATGTTCAAATTCATTTCAGCTAAAGAAATTTCTCTCAGTTTCATGTCAGTTTCACTTTATTCTGAGGTAATAGTCTCTCTATTCGGCTTTTCTTGTGAGTGTATGATGCGTGTAGCATGTAGCTTATAACATTTCATGATTCCATTTAGTGTATTCATGCATGACTTGATGAGGGTTGATTTAATTGATGTAGTAGTTGCATGGCCCCTATTTGTGCATTTATGAGCAACTTGATGAGTTTTTATGTTTAGGTCAGTTGTAGTAGTATGCATGTCTGTTAGTTGAGTTAAAGTCCAATCAAAATTGGTAGCTTGTTGCACATTTTTAGTTTGTTTACAACCTTGATTTCATCTTATAGTTTCATTATTTATCTTAAATCTTCATTCGAGGACGAATGCTCTCAAAGGGGAGATAATGTACACCCCAAAATTTGAGTTAGAATTTGAACTATTCTGAGTTGTGCTTAAGTTCGAGTTCTATGAATTCCCACTTGATCCTAAGTTATAAAACCCCTAATAAAGTGTGGAATTGATGTTTGAGGTTATTCAAGGTCATAAGAAGATCCTAGCACAAAGTCAAGTTAAGACTTTTCTACCGGCCTAGCTTTTATAAATTTCATGCATGGGTAAACTTTAAAGGACCATATATCTTAATATATGAAGAGTTGTACTAGATGTAACCTATCCACAAAAACATATTTGAATCTAGTTTCCATCTCAACAAACTGAGTGTTATTTTGATGTCGAAGTAAAATGCTATGGGCGTTTTACTAAAGGCTGTGAAAACCTTCCAATGAGCCACTATATGACTCGTGATTTGCAACTCCATGAGTCATAATGTTGACTCGTGAAATACTGTCTATAATTTTTTTTGAGCCTGAATACCACGGCTTCACTTCATTATTTGAGGATTGCAATTTCACGACTCGTGAATCCACTCATACTATGAAAAAATTACTTCCAGAAGCCGAGTTCCACCCTATAACTCAGACCATGAGTCGTGGAGTGATATTTCATGACTCGTGAAGTGATTTCGTCAATTTTTTTGTCTACAATTTAGTGATTTTAATGAGGCTATTTTTGTAATTTTCTAGAATATTTTCCCTTAATCCCATTAAGTTTTCAACCCCAAGTGTGATGTATATAAACCCAAAAGTTTAGTCCAATTCATTCTTTGACTAATAAATTAAATTAAGGTTTCTTCTCCAAAAGTCCTCTCAAGAGTCAAGTTAGGGTTTCATCAAGAGTTCTTATTGCAACAACTTTTCATCAATTGTCCTCCTTAAAATTTCTTTAATTGAGGTACCTAGGATACCAAAAAGCACTCCTTTCATCCTTGTGCCCAAAAACCCTTTTTATATAATGTTTTGAAGATGTAGAAGCATGCTAGGGTTCTTGGTTAATTCGATAAATTATGATTCCTTGAAGTGATAATTTACTTGATGTTTTTGAGTTATAATTATGAAGTTTTCATGATAATTATTTAATTTTGAAAGTCCTTATGAGATAGCATGTTCTCGAAATTGAAGTAAAAGAAAGAAGGAAGCTTTGAAGTATGAATTGAGCATTGTTTTCAAGGTTTACTCCTGAAACCTAAAATTGAGCATTGAGATGTCATAATTACTTGACTTTTAAATATGAAGCATGTTTTAGTTAAATAGTTTTGGCTAATTAAGACTAAGTTTAGCGAATTAGTGGTAGTCGATGAATGTGAAAGCTTAATTAGTGGTTTTTTGGGAAGGGGATATTCCACTAATCATGCAAAGTGGAAAGTGAATAGAAAGTAAGTTTTTATGGGAGGAGTATTAGCACCAGGGGTAGGAGAGAAGGTCTAGATACTCATTAATCTATGTAACCAGTGTAGAGTATTATTTTTTGAACCGTTTAATTTTACCTAGTAGTATAGTTAGATCCACTAGAGAGAGATATGTCGTTTCCTCTGGCGAGAAATGGGAAGCACTACTCATAGGGTATAGTGCGGACTTCATTGCTATGGGTTTGAGGTGTATCGGTTATATAAAATCGCAAAGAGAAGTTACAATTAAAAGTTTTTAAAGAAAGAAAGTGAAAGCTTGTTCTTAAGTAAATTCTTATATTTTATTAAAAACTAATGAGTTAAGCAGTTTTATTGAGTCTACGTGAGATATGAGCTTTTTAACCATTTTCATTACAAATTGTTAAACTGTTTATTTGAGTTAGAGTTGAAGCTCATTTAACTGTTCACGCACTGCATAGCACTTCCCATTTATTACTGTATAATTTATTTTATACCTGCTCAAATACTCAGTAGATTCTATGTGTTGACCCTAAACTTTCTATACTACTGAAACCCCTCATGTAGATACTTCCAATCATGACGACACTCGTAGTTGATTCGACTTACGTCCCATAGAAGTTAGAAGAGTGGTGAGTGCTCTTTGATTCGAGGATTGACTATAGAGTTTTATTACTTTCCAGAGATGAGACATTAGATTTGTCCTACATTTTTATTATTTTGATACTAGCAGGGATACTGTTCTAGCAGTCAAATATTTAGCGTATAGTGGCTTTCAAACAGATGTTGAGTTATTGTTCTATATTGAGTTTCCATTTATTGGTTTACTTCTTTATTGTCTGATGTGATATTCACCATTCATTAATTTATTATTGATATTTCTACCAGTAACTGTGAGTGACTAAAGCTTTGCATGAGGTAAGAGTCTATCCAAGGAGGGTCTATCCAAGGCTTCTGAGATAGCTTAGTGGCTAAGGATGTCAGTCCTGCCTAGGGGGTAACTCTAAGGCATGACAACTAACACTCAGAAGGATGTTCAACAAATAAAATTATGATACCATATGCCTTTCCCTCATGTAAATCTCCATTAATGTGAGAACATCGGAAATAATATCATGTAGGACTTGTTATTGGCTTGTAATGTAGGTCTTTTGGGATAGAAGTGACTTAATCTCTCCTTGAGCATTGCACTATATTTTCACTTTTGATGGTTGTTACGTCTTTAACACTTTGATCTTCTTTGTTATCATTTTTTATTCAACTATTTTTTCTCATTATTTGCTTGAGCGTTCTCCTTTTTATGCTAGTTTGAAACTTCTTCTTTTGTTGGAGTTTCTTCTTATCTTGAACTTATGAGGGGATTTGCCTCCGCTTTTTCTCATCCTTTTCTCTGTTTTAATGCATTTTTATATCCTTGACTTTTGGGGACCTTTGTTTCTTTGTGATCAGCAGCCTCAATTTGAATCTTCATTTGTAATTCACACAGTTTCAGTATGTTCAAGGAGATCGGGCCAAGAGAGTCATAATGTATGTAAGCACTCAGAAGGGTATAGGCTGAGATGTGGTTGTCCAAAAGCTAGGCTTTGGGATCAAAGTGGTACATACTAAGGATAACATCATTTGGTAGGCTTAAAAGGCTTAATGGGTCAAACAAGTCATAAGATCCTTTCTCAAACAAAATATCACTCATTATTTTTCCTTAACAAACCTTTAAACCAAGTTATAGATCGACAATGCAATGCGATTAAACTTAATCTAAAACTTACCACATAACGCACATGAAATAGTAAGATTGGTTTTGTTCTTATCCTGAATGCTTGCAAGAGAACATCTTTGAGTTTCACAAAGTACAAATTAGAGGTACCAAAAGAATCTACGCCTTACCACAAAGTTGGTCCTCTCAATTAAAGGTTTTCATTCTTTCATGTTCACTCCCCTAACTATGTTTCACCAATAAAATTAAAGACAGGATTCTCAAAAGAAACAAACACTTCTTTCTCTCTTTTACTTTATTTGTGTTTTTTGAAAATTTTAAAATAAAAGGGATACAAACCCAAGAAGTGGTGCCTATATATCTCAACAAGATGAGAATCAGGTCCACATAGTTCATGCAGATGTGGTATAAAATGCATATGGAAAAAGACTCTTTTCTTAAAGAGAGGTAAAACAAATAAAAATTCAAAGATATTTAAAAAATGCACAAAACTCAATGCAAAGGTATAGACAAATTTGAAGTGATACCTTGTAAGCCTTTTGGGGGATGATGCCTTCACCTAGAGCATTCAGTCTTGATAAGGCCTCTCAATTGTATACGATGTCGTTTGTTGTAGTATTAGTTCCCAGAGTATTTTTAGAGTCTGTGTTGGTATGCTCTTATGATTTTTGATAAAATCTGTTGTTGTATCTTTTTTCTTGAAATGCCTTAAGGATGCGGTCTCCAATTATTAATGAAAACCATAAATGGTTATTGTCGTCTCCAAGTATTGGTAGAGACGACTTTCTTGCAAAGATATGAGAAAAATATGAAAGTAGGGAAGTCTCAGAATAAAAGAGTGTGGTTGAATAGTAAATAGTTCCCCTAATAGACTAGATATTAGTGCCACATGGAGTTCAAAGCTAAATGTTGTCTTCTTTGAAGTTCAAGAATCACTTGTCCTGCAAAATTAAAAGGAAAAAGTGTTAGGATCCTTATTAAATGACAAGACTAAAAGGAGTTAATGTTTAGATTTGCGATCAAGTGATTTGTCTAATATGGAATTGGATAGTGAGCTTTGGGGTGATGTCGTCTCTCCTCTATCCAGAGAAAAGAAATGGACTGGTTTGTGTTGGATCCCATATTCAAAGACAAATTCTTAGTTTTGAATGACTGACTTGTATTGGCTTTTCCTTGCTTGTGATTCCACTCCTTCCTAGGTCAACTTTTCAAACTCTTCTTATATCTAAAGTGCAACCTTAGTGGAATTTTTAGGATTCTCCCAAAAATACTAAAGAAATATTCCCCGTTTAGAAAACAAGAATTTTTTAAGTTCCTAGTACTTCATAACGTCTCTTAGTATGGAACTTTTGAGATCTTTTCAAAAAAGTATGTCCCTGTTTGATCTTCAATAAATCCTCGTATTCAACCTCTATAAAATTTCAACTTCTATAGAACTTTTGAAACCACTCAAAAATTATGCCTGTATTTCCATTACAAAGGAAAATGGAAAAACTTTTAGGGAATATTACCGATCTTATAAGGCACCTAGGTATCTTTCTAAGGCATGAATCAGGTCAAATGCAGTTCTTCTAACACAAAAAAATAGATTAAATAACTAAAGGGTCATCTGAAGCCGTCACAGGGCACCTATAAATCCTATTCATGGGAATTCATGTCGTAAGTAGATCAAATTATAAGTAAAATTTAAATTACAAAAGAAATCAAAACACAATGTGTGATGCAATTAAAAAATAAAAAAATTAAAATAAGAAAAGACAATGATAAACTACAAATATCAATAAAGACAATAATAATCTTAAATGCAAGATTGAAAGACAATCAAATGAGACTTTGTAGAACACTTCATTCTTCTTTGCAAAGAGTTGTGCCAAGGTTTTACTTCTTGTGATTGGGTTGTGTATTATTGTCTATGCTTGGTGGAGCACCTACCAATGGTATCACTTTATTATCGATCAGGTCTTGATCCTTATGTTTGAGGGTGAGACACTTCTCAGTATCATGCCTAGCCACTCCTGAGTGGTAAGCGTACCATTTGTTCTAATCATACTAATTAGTTGAATGTTTCTTTTATCAAATGAAGAATTATTTGTACATTTATTATTTCATACCATTGATTCAGTGGTTCTGACAATTGTGTGAAGGTCCTTGGAGGTTTCCTCTCAAAGATGGGATAAGGCATATTAATCTGGAAGTTATGTTATGATGATAAAGACTGGTGTTGTCACGACTCGATTTTTCTAATTATGATAAGTTGGTATCATAGCCTAGGTTTGTCGATATCAGTGTAAAGAACCAATATCAAGTAAAGTCTTGAGAATCGACGCGGAGACGTTTGTTGCTTATCTTCGAGAGGCTATAGTGACATTTAGGAAAATTGACTCTTTCTTTTGAATCTAATACCATGCGTATATCTTTGATGGTTTCTTGAAAATCTCACTCATTGTCATCACTCTTTTGCAGATGCCTCGTACATGTGCATCCACAGCTAAGAAGATATCTAAAGCACCAACAGAAGTGCTTATGCCAACCACTACTTCTAAGGTTCAACCAGTGCCTGCTGCAGTACCGTCTCCTTATATGTAGCGTATTATAGGAGCTACTCAGTACTTTTGGAGGTCTTTCGATAGATGGAACACAGCCACCCATCTCAGTTTCTCATCCTACAACTGCAGTTCCTACTGTAGAACTAGTGCCACCGATTGTTCCAGTAGTGACTCCTGCACCTGTTCAAGTTTTACCAGTGCTGACCATTGCTCCTATTATTGAACAGCATCCATCTATGATAGACTCAAAGCAAAAGCTCCTGACCAGGTTCTTGAGGTTGGATCCCTCGAGATTCACTATAGTACCAGAGGAGGACGCTCATGAGTTTATAGTTGAGTGCGAAGAAATATTAACCAACCTAGGTGCATTGCAGTCCCATGGTGTAGCCTTTACAACCTACCAAATGCGAGGTATGGCTAAGAAGCGGTGGCGAGCATTTATCATTTGCAGACCCACATGTTCATCATAGCTGACTTGCGCTAAATTTTATAAAGTGGTCATGAAGAAATTCATATCTAGGGGTGAGAGGGAGCGCCTGAAGGAAGAGTTCAAGAGACTTGAATAGGGTTCGATGTATAGTGTTGAGTATGAGGCTAAATTTCATCAGCTTTTAGTGTATGGGGTTGATTTGATGCCTACAGAGGCAGAGAGAGTCCGTCAGTTTGCTTATGGGTTAAGAAATTGGCTTCGTGAAGGGGTAGTATTATTGGTTTCTGATGGTCATCTTTCAGGTTGTGGTTTATCATGCTAATTCCATAGAAGACCTCTTTCGTGAGTCCCACCAGTGCAACGAGAAGAGCCCAAGGTTTTAGGGAGGTTATAGTGGGTCCTATTATAGGGGCCGCAGTCAGTTTCATCAGTCACAGAGCTAGTCTAGCAGGCTGGTTCAAGTATTATTAGAGGTTTTATCTCTATCTCCTGCACAGTATTCATGAGAAGCCGGTTATTCACATCAGGGTGGTCAAAAGGGTCCGGTAAAGGAGACCGATAGAGTGGGCCATTTGGGCCATGTTTTGAGTGTGGATTTATGGCCTATTATTCGAGAGTTTGTCCTAAAAAGGGCACTATTTAGCCTGCTCCTCATTCCGCACAACCATTAAATCAGTGCCTCTACAGGCTAGAGGTAGGGCATAGAGTGGTTATAGGGGTGGTGGCCGGCATGGTAGGGGCGGTGGTCACGGTGGTGGTCTTAATGGCGGTGATTTCTAGTTATATGCTATTACTACTCGACCTGAGGTTGTGTCCTAGGATGCTATGATTACAAGTTTGATTTTTATGTTTTCTATACCTATATCAGCATTATTTAACCCTAGATCTAGTTGTTCATATGTGTCATCTTATTTTGTACCTAGTTTGGGGTTGCCTAGTGATATGATGTCTATATCTATGAGTGTTTCTACTCCGATAGGGGATTCTTTAGTAGTGGATCGGGTGATCCGATCATATTTGATTTCTATTGGCAGATTGGACACATTGGTTGATTTAATATTTCTAGATATGGTGGACTTTGATATTATTCTGGGTATGGATTGGTTGTCTTCTCATCATGCAGTTTTAGGTTGTTATGCTAAGGCTGTTACCTTAGCAGTACCAGGTTTATCTCTGGTTATATGGCATGGTTCTAGTAGCCACGCACCGATAGGCTTTACAGGTAAGGAGGTTAGTGGGGGGTTGTTTGGCATACTTAAGATATGTTCTTGATATTCGGGCTGACACTCCTACTCCTGAGTTTGTTCTTATTATTTCTAAGTTCTTGGATGTATTTTCGACTGGCCTACCAGTCCTACCACTCAGCGGGATATTAGTTTTGCTATTGACTTATAGTCAGGCACTAAGCCTATTTCTATTGCTCCATATTGTATGGCTCCTGCTGAGTTAAGAGAGTTGAAAGTTCAACTCTGGGAATTGCTAGATAAAGGCTTTGTTCATTTTAGTGTGTCACCTTGGGGTGCACCAGTTCTATTTGTAAAGAAGAAGAATGGTACAATGAGGATGTGTATTAATTATCAATAGCTGAATAAAGTTACTATGAAAAACAGATATCCTATGACGAGAATTGATGACTTATTTGATCAGCTTCAAGGAGCAGTAGTGTTCTCTAAAATCAATTTGAGGTCTAGTTACCATCAATTGAAAATTCAGACAGAAGATATTCCTAAGACATCTTTCAGGACCCGTTATGGTCATTATGAGTTCCTGGTCATGTCTTTTTGGTTGACCAATGCTCTAGCAGCTTTTCTATATTTGATGCATACAGTGCTTAAGCCATATCTAGACTCATTCATGATTGTGTTTATTGATGACATTTTGGTGTATTCGCTGAGTAAGTT